>VCHN02004383.1:0-12008 GCA_007115665.2 Sequoiadendron giganteum | reverse complement strand
CCCACAATCCTGACTACTATGAATGAACACGATTTCCAATGGTGGCCACTTCATTTTAGCTTATAAGGTAGTTTAAAAGGAATATACTTATCTTCGATGTGGTTAATGAAGCCTTGACATAGTCTATTAGATTCCAAATTTAATTCTTAAAGGTCTACTTTCGATTCCAAGTGAAAAAATAAGTTAACCTAGGAATCACTATCCATATTTGTAAACTATTGTGTTACACATGGATAAATTATTTCTAAGATATCTTAAGCAAATACAACAGATTTAGCAATAAATAGTGAGGTGTCTTATTAAACTATGCCAAATCCTCACTTTATCACAATAATTGCAAAAGATAAATCGACTTGGTTATTTTTTATATATAAATTGGGAAACCAAGGTCCCAACCCTATTAGATAGCAAGCCTGGAGGATATGAAAAGAAAAACCAAAAAATAACTAACTATAAATAATTAATAGAAGAACAAAGAAAAATAGCACATAAATAACTAACAAACAACAAGAAAAAACTACAAGTTGTAGCATGTCTTTTGGGGAGTCACATATCCCCAATCTTCAAAAAGGAAAGAAAAAATACCATCCTTAGGGTATTTCTTTCTATCCTTCTTTAAAACAAGACTATCAAGATTACCCTTCAACCTTCTTTTCTAGAACTCCCACACAACATTCTAGAGTAGAAGCATAGAAGTAACCTATGGATCACCTTATTACTAAAATTAAGCACATTATTGACTCTTTCCTCCAAAGTTTCTAGAATTTGCTCCAAATAATTAATAGAATTGGTGTTATGGCCACAATGAGAACATAAATGCACAAGATCAAACTTATTTTCCACCTAAATTCCTTTACCCTTGACATCATCGATGGCCACCATATCATTTCTAGGGACTAAATTCAATCATCCCCTATGTTAGAAGACTTAGTTTCATAAAGAACATTCATTTCTAAAAAAGGTTCACAACAAAATCATTGGAAAGAGAAACATCTTCCTCTTACATGAAGTCTTGATAGTGACTGAACTCTTTGTTCCCACTATTGATGCAATCATTGTCCTTGTGATCAACAAAGCCTTTTTTGTTAATTAGAAACAACTAATTCTACATTGGGTGTAGTGCTAGGGGTAGTAAAAATTATGGCCACCAACCTATTAGATCTTCTTACAAGGTTCCCCTTAAAAAGGTTTTCCTATAGCAATCTTATTATTAACAGTAGCAACAATAAGAACCTTAGTCGTTGTTGCCCACAAGTGAGGACTAAAATTTAGGGTTTTTACTCTTAGTCTTGGAGATGTCAACATCACTAGGAATGTCCACATGGATATGAGAGGCAAATTTCAATAGAGAACCAATGGAAAAAAGATTAGGGCAACCTAAGTCATCATAATCAGCCACAACTTTACCAAGCTCAAGATTTCCCTCCACCACTTTACTAGGCACATCATCAAATATAATTTTTTGCTTGACAAGGAATGAGGAATGTATGATAGGTTTTCACTTACCCTTAGGAGGAGAGGGATCATGCAAATCACTAAGATTCCCACCTTTAGCTTTGATAAGAATAGGGGTAGGGAATATATTAGACTTTGAAATAAGAGAGCTAACATAATTCTAAGAGAACATAGCAAGGTGGACTTATGGAGTCTAAAAATTAACCCCTCATGTAGAGGCATCACAAATTTATCCATTAAGACCTCCTTACCTACACACTTAAGAGAACTTAGGACAAAATAAGGAAAACAAGCAATCTTATTATGTTTAAGATGGTCATGTGAGAAATGGTAATGAAAAACACATTTAAAACTACCTTCAACACTGAAGTACTTAATTGGAACTCTACTAAACTCATCATTCAAAACCATTCTATAATTCGATGAGTTCTCCCCTTTTCAAAATTTGGTTGATGGTTTCCATGTCCATCATTTTTCCCTATTAATGACCTTCCTACCTTCAATATTCAACCTAGTAGCAGCTCTGATGGTTTCCTTTGAAACAAGAAATCTAACACTGCCCACAATAACCTTTTTATCCTTTTATGAAGCAGAAAATTATTTTGAAAGGACTTGACCAGAGCAACATAGGGACTCAAAGTAGGGAGCAATTCTACCCTCTTAAAAAAATGTCATAGTATGGCATTATTTCTCACCTCCTTAGGGGATGTGAGTTTAGTGTGGCATCATATATCCCCTGTAGTATCTAAAACCTTGCAAAAAATATTAAACTAAGAAATATACATTTGGAACTTAGTAGGAAGAAAACACAAGCATTCACCTAAGAGAATAGGCTTCGCAAAAATTTGAGGTTTATTCACTATCATGCAAAACTAACCTGTTCATATGATCATACCATGGAGAAACCTCCCAACCATAAGTGACTTGATTGAAGTGACTATATCATTATTTTTAAGTAAATGCATATTTATGGAAGCTTGGGCATAATAATTAGAAGGACCAGAATTACGAATACTAACATTATCCAAGCAACCTGCAAGGGGTTCATAACAAGACTATTTAATGACATCAATTTGGTTTAAGGAAATAGCATCCATTTGAAGAATTCCTCAAACATAATCACAAGGGATAACAATACCCCTCTTGAGCCAAAGAAATATGATACATAGACACCAACAATTATCACTAGGGTAAAACTCAATACCCTTCCCCAAGCACCCATTAAATGACAATTTCATTATTTTCATTAATAAGGTTATTGATAATACTTTGAGAAGTAAAGCAACTTTGTATAGACTGATATGGCCCAATTACATTAAAAATATCATCTATGCAATCATATAATAAGTCATTAATAGAAAAAGGAAAAGATAAAATCCAACAACTAATTAAGCAAGGATCATATAGAGATGTCATATTAGGAAACCTCTAACAAATTCTACGGTGCAACAAGCCATAGTATTATTAAACTCACGTCAACAACAAAGTGTTAGAAATGGGAAATATTCCTTTGACGACATACCCTTTAGGTTCCAATTCATAAGCTCATATGCATGCCCAAGTTTTTCAACTTGTTTAATCCATTTCCAAATGAGCAATTTTCCAAGCGTGAAGAATGAAAGAATAAACCCAAAAACATGTATGATAGTAGAGGGAGTAGTTTATTTTGCATTGACTCTTCATTAAAATTCAAAGTATCATGTATTCCTTCTCCCATAAAAGTTTTCATGGGAGGAAGGGGAGAATATTTCTAGTATTAGACACATCTAGCCTATCACCATTTTTGTTAGAAGAAAAGAGTAAATTCCAATGCCAAATCCAACACCATTTCTCATTGTGACCCTTTGTTGGACAAGGAAACACCAATGTCAATATTCACTACTCCAATCAATGGCTTTTATCCTTCTTTTTTTCCAAATATAGCTTGTAGGCCACCTCTATGACCACCCATCTCACTATCAATGTTGCCATCACTAGCCCAACTATTCAATGGTCATTTTTCTAATGACTCCTTTCTCACTCTCTTGGAGGACAAATGTGACATTATTTAGGATATTCAATGCCTAGATATTTTTTGGAAAGCTTTAAGGTCAAATATATAGTGGCATAAAACTCAATGTTATAGGAAATCATTCTTAGCCAAGCCCAATTGGTTCAATTCCTATGGATAGAAGGGGGTTGATCATAATGAAGTGTTGAGATTCCTAAGCATCTCTTTTACCTTTTAGGTTTCTCCTTCCTATTTAAGGAAACATATCATTTCTAGAGCTAAGAAAAATTATCATATTAAATTATGAAGCCCCTTTCTTTGGCAAGGAGATTCCATGTGTGTTCAAAAATTCTTGTTGCACACATTTCCATTACTCATGTTGTTAACAACCTTGCAAATCCTCATATTTGAAGATTGAAAAAATCCAAAGGAATATTTTATGGCCTCCCTTTAACCAAGGAAAATGGTTTCACAAAGTATCCTAGGAGTTTTATTATTTCCCTCATGACTATAATAGGCTTGGCTTACTTTATATTCACTACTCTAAATGGTGCCATAATAGGCTTTGCTTGCTTTATATTCACTACTCTAAATGGCACCATACTTTTTTTAAATTTAATTAACATACTCTAAAACCTAACTAAAGCAGGTTGTAGCTCATTAAATTGGACAAGTGAAAGGTCAATACCAGCACTGAGGAAGACTTTCGAGGAGTGAAAACAAGGTCAATACCAACACCAATGAAGAGTTTGGAGCTAAAAAAAGGTCAATACCAATGCCGAGGACTAGGTTGAGGGCACTTAGGGAAAATCGACGATGAAGGGACAATGAGAACTGTAAGTTTGGCACCCCCATTCTCTTTAACCTACAATTTTCATGCCTAGTTTCCAAAGATCTTCTCACACATTGGCCCCCCCATTCTTGTAAAATGGTATAAGATAAGACAAAAAATAAAATAGCTTAGTCTTTCACATTTTTATAGTGATTACTAGAGGCACATAGACCAATTCTTCATAATAGAAGAATTTGATCATACTTTTCCAGGAGCACTAGAAGACTCCCCCACATGTCTGTACTTCAACCTGTCTACCTCAGTTTGTAGCTCAACATTCATTTGTTGCATTCTACTATACTCTCCAATAATGGTATACTCCATCAAATCCACCATGATGCAAACCAATCCACCGAATTACAATTCCAAGACAGTGGGTGGATTGGTGGATGTCATTTCTATTTAGCCCTCAAACCCTTACACAGGCACAACAGGGCAGACCCTGTATTTGTTTGTTTAATCCCACAAAACAGTGATTGAGAACTTCAAAACAAATGCAAATGAAAGGGAACACGTATATTTATCTACACCAATGATCTCAGAGCATTTCAAGCTTGTATGGATCCATACAACACAAAAAAACTTCAAAAAAATTGTAAAAACACAAAAAATTGCTTCAAGAACGTGGTATCTAATATGAAATTTTGGTGTCAACTCCTCCAACAATTGCAATGGGATGGGAATACAATATGATAGAAGTGGGATAAAAAAATGCATCGTTTGAAGCATCAAACCAATATGCAAAGATGAAAGAAAGTGCTAACCCCTTAAACTGAAAAAGTTTCTTTTAACTTTAAGTTTGTTGGGTAGCCAATTCTTTTAAGTTATCAAATCCTACCATCATACATAATTAAAATGTTGTTTTTTCAAATGACTATGAGCACTAACTTTCACTATTTGAATATGTTGAAACCTCGTCATAGAGAATTAGAACATTGATAAACTTATGATGACTTTACCAAGCCTAGTACACACTCCCTCCCTATTAACCACTTAGACATATGGAAATTAAATGTAAATTTGCTGCTATTTTTAGTCATGTAGGTGTCCAATAAACCACTTGGTGGTGTTTCCCTTCAAGTTTATTTACTTGAATGAAGAGAAAAAGTCCTTTGATTACAATTAGAGAATACATTTGATGCCTTGGTTGTGTAACTGGTGGACCATAGTCACATTTAACACTTGTTACAAAGTTTGGGAGTTAAAACGCTAAGTAGATTTGATTTTTGATGGACACATTTGGATAGTAGTAACAATAACTTGCAATCTATCAAGACTTGATTACCTTATAACCTGTCAAATTCTAGCGATGAAATGATAGATTAATCATAATGTCACCTTTGGATCACATCACCATGAAAGAACTTCATCCAACATCCTTATGAGTGCAGGTACCACCAAATAGGTATTTGTCAGATTTGTCTTCCTCGAGCAAGGGAAATTCAGGAAGAGAAGAGGAAAGTGAGACATGTAGTAGGTCTAAAAGAGGGAGACCAACTAGAGGTCAAAATATTAGAAGAAAATTCCGTAAACGCATGGAATTTTTTCTTGCTAAAGGGGGGTCATGTTCTTATGATGATGAGACCATAGGCAACATCGAGGTGCCCTTGAGGTACAAACATCTACGGAAACAATGGGTACCCAAGGAACTTCCTCCAATAAACACTGATCTTTGTGTCAATGAGAGGATATATCACATAGCACCATTGTCATTACATGGTTTGGGCCTATTTTGCATGGACGGCATAAAGGTCTATTATGACAAAGTTACTGATTTGATGGAGTATGTTGGACCCTGTTACAGTTACAAAGACTGGATGCAGCCGGTTCGATATACATGAAGTATGCATAGGTATGCACTATCAGCAAATTATATACAACTAAAAGATAAGGATCAAAATAAAGGAGTGGCTAGGTACATTGACGGGAGGCCAAAAGCATCAGGGAATATTGCAGGGTTTATAAATAGTACATGACCTGGGTCAACAAACCAGCAACCCAATTGTATATTCAAGGCGCGAGAGGGAAATCACGTATTCGTATGTGCGATAAAATCAATAACTGTAGGGGAAGAGTTGCTAATCGATTACAATTTGAATCGCTTAGATACAGAGACAATTACTATGGGGGTGGTATGTACTATATACCATTTTACCCAACCTCCAATAAATGACTCCAATATACCATTTTATTACTATGTTTTTTTTTGTAAGTCTAATGGTTTCATTTCAGTAATGTTTTTTATATTTAATTTTTGTCACAGCGGGACATTGATCATACAAGGAAGGCTCCGGCCCAGAGCACAGATCGTGATCCATCTTCAAGCGCTTCTATCCGACAAGTTTACCTCATTATAATTGTCCAAATTAGATACAAGCAAAATGTTTTATTATTATGTTTTTTTCATGAGTTTATTGGGTTAATTTCAATAATGTTTTTAATATTCTTGTTGCAGTCGACTGATCAGGGAAAGGCACCAGCAGTACAGGAGAACATCCATATGGAGGTGGAGTCACTATTATGCGATGATGACATTGCATTTTCCACAAACCCTGCGGATATGATGAGGAAGGCCCAAAAAAAATGCAATCAAGAAATCCTTAAGTTGGTATTCGTAGTGCCTCAAACAGATGAGATAAGAGAAAGGGTTAAACTATTGTCTGAGAGAGCACAAAACTTGCAAGTAAGTTGTCATGAGATCTTTAATTATAACATAAGTTCATTCATGGTTTTATATTTTGTACTCTTTTATGTCATGAACTAAAATATCTATTGTTTTTACAAGATTATTTGCATCCTCATCATGCTGCTGGCCATGATCAATGTACTGCAAGTGTTTCTCAGGAAGTAGGGGATAGTACAGGTGTTAATCCTAATCTTCTTGCGCATACAACACTTTATCCGACCCCATCATCCATGCCTATATTGTCGACTGAAATGTCGGCAACACATACCATGTAGGCATTCAGTAGTCCACCATCTAGCAGCGAACACATGCCACCACATGGGTTAGTAACTATGGATACAGAGTCCACTAGTACTGGTGATGTTTTAGCAGCATTTCCTAGATCTTCCTGTATTACTAGTACGGGAACATTGCTGGTCACATTTGTGGTGACCGAGGATTTCCTTCCCATAAAGATAGAGAAGGTCCCAGGTACTTTAAAATGTTTTAATTATTATTATATATAATCCAATTGAAATTTACTTATTGATCACTCTTTATAGACTAATGATCCCATGATCATTTTGCAGGAAATGATTTTTTTTATAAACATATAAGTGATTACATTGGAGCTCTTTGAGCCCACCATATGTACATGGTGGAATGCCCAAAATCAAGATTTAAAGGATGAGCTCATTAACCATTTAGTTGTGTTGTTCGGTGATAAAACATTCAACCAAACCAAGGTCTTTAAGAAAGCTGGTACCTATCTAAAGTATGTGAGGGACCAATATAGGTCACATTTAGAGAAGAACAGAAAGTACAAGCGTCCCCCCATGATTCCGGAAAGGGAGTGGAAGGACTTGGTGTCGGATGGAAAGGAGAAGGCTGAAAAGAAGAAAGGAAAGACACCACCGGGCCAAGCAAGGTATGTGATACTATCAATAATTTAATTATATACTGATTACTCTTTCTTTTTACATAATCTAACGTATTTCAATTTTTTCATAGGCTTCCCGACACATCGAAGGAAACAAAGGCAAGACTAGAAAAACACAGGCAACACAAACTTGGCTCTAGTGGTTATATGAAAACAACCGCACGATTTGTAAGTATCAATAAATGAAATATTGCATCCAAATAATAAATTGCAAACAATTTTGGTTTTATCACACCATGGAAGCAAAATTCATGATCGCATGCAAAAATGCAGGGCTTTGATTTCAACAGAGTTCCCACAGAAGAGGACCTGAAGATTGCCTTCCACCAAGGCTATGGAGCCCTGACTGAACAACTAAGAGTCTTGACAGGGCAAACACAATCTTCCACTGCATCCAACACGCAGGTAAATAAACTCAATAAAGTTTATTTCAAATTGAATACTTGTGCAATCTGTTCAATATTAATTTCTACCATAATAATGTGCCTATTTGTTTTACATAGATAAGCAATGATAATACTGCACATGACACTGGAATGCAGCCTAGTGAGGGTGGAGCGCAACCTGTTGATGAAGGCCATGGTGTGCATCCCGGTACTGGATGTATTCATGTGCTATACAAAACGCAGTATGGATTAATACAATTAAACATCTTTAATTGCATTTGGTGTATTAATCAATGTAACCTTTTGTGTTTCAACTTTAGAGCATGTAGAGCATGATCAACATGTTGAGCATGATTAGGCTAGATAAGATCAGGAACATGATGTGGCTCCATCAGGTAAAGAGGACCACTCTCATGTTCTTTTAAACCTATTTAATTGCAATTGGTATATTAATTAATGTAATCTTTCGTGTTTCAACTCCAGATTAGGATTTAGAGGGTGTTCACCATGTTGAGCATGAGGCTATAAGATAATATCAAGAAAATGATGTGGCCCAATCAGGTAAAGAGAACCACTCTGATGTTCTTTTAATTAATGAAATACATGTAACAATAATAATAAAACATATCAATTTAACATTTCTTTGCTATTGCAGTAGACCCCCCCTTGTAGTCGTGTCCACATTGTGAGTACACAACTAGGCATACATTAAGATCATGAGAAGAGCTAAGAACAACTCAAGGGGGATATATGATTTTGAAAACGATACTCCACTTCAGATTTTTTTAGCTGCAAAAAAGAAACACGAAAAATAGTGATTGTAATCATATTATGATAGCCATATTTTTGATAATATGTAAAAACTAAAAAAATGAAATATGTTAATAGATGAATGTGAATATGTTAATGAATAAATTTTATATGTTAATGAATGAATGTTATATGTTATTAATGGATGAATGAATGAATGTGAATATGTTAATGAATGAATGTTATATTTTATTAATGCAAGATAAATGAATGAATTTTATATGTTATTAATGGATGAATGAATGATTAATGTTATATGATCGGGTATGGGGAATTGAGAGTGATGTGAGGGGGGGAGGGAGGGGCCAAATGAGCTTCCACCTTCAAGTGGTTGGCCCTGTTAAGTAGAGAATATTAAACTATTCTCAAAACAAAGAGAAGCTCAATAAGGTAAGAAATGCACTTTTCAATATAAGAAATGCATCGTTTGAAGCATCAAATCAATATGCAAAGATGAAAGAAAGTGCTAACTTTTCACTATGAACATTGTGTTGTGTGTGGTTGGATCATAATGTAATTTTTTTTTTTTTTTAGTGGTCTCTAAAATTTGACTTTTGTGCATAACAGGTTAGTGGAAAATTTGACAGCTCTGAAGGGTTTAGAGGCTCAATTGAGATAGATACACGGATATTTGGATCTTGTTGTTGATGGGAGGCTTCCACTTAACCATGAAATTTTGTACCATCTGCAGGTATGCTAAAATATCTCTACTTACATTCATTCAACTTACTGTAATATAATATCTGACAAAAATCTCCTTTTCATTATACTTAGATGGATTTTCATGATGCCCTGTTCCAAAGCACATGTTTTAAAATAGGCAAGAAGGATGCTGGCAAGGGTTAAGGAATTTGGATTTATACCTGCCAATTGCATAGTTTACTTCATTCATACAGCATATTTCCAATGCATTTCACAATTGTTGGAGTCATATCCTATAATTACAGAACTAGTAAAATTAAAATATGTAAGTTTCAAATATGGCATTACATATCTTTCTATGAATTTTTGAAAGAAAATATCAAAATGGAGAAGAATTAAAAAAATAATCTGCATAATTTCAAATATGGCATTACATATCTTTCTGCAAAAGGCATCAAAGTAACCTTCAAGATTGACAATGGCAATGAGTACAAGGTCAGTATAACTTAATGCTAATTGGGTATGATTTTATTTGTTCAAGACCAATTTAGATTCATTTTCTGCTCACACTAATTTTATTTACATTTATGTTTTGCTAATATCCATTTTCCTTTACATTCATATTCTTCTATACATATTGTGTTTACAATAATGTTTTCCTTAATTTAATCTAGGGGAGAGGACCCAGTACCTAAGCAACTTTCAATGTCATGTTGTTAGGATTTATTGTGAAGCTAATCCAAAGTTTTTCATTGCTGCTCGAGGCCATATTGCAGTGCTTTCTCTAGGAAGCCCACATGATCCCCATCAGGTATCTTCTTTTTGTAGTCTCTAAATTTCTTAGAAGAAATCAACAACCAGTTTGTCTAAATGTTGCTCCTTGTTTACACATTAATATCTCTTTTGGCAGCAATGGATCATAGTAGATTCATGGGGTCTTAAAGAGAAGGCTCTCAAACATGGAGATCAAGAGTGGGACCAGGTAAAACCATTCATAATCATGCTCATATTGTTTTATTGACTGTCTAAGAGCTAAGTATCCAGGATAACATTCTATATTTTTCTATTGAATTTCTAGAGTGAGAATAATTTTGGGTTTGCAATCCTATTTTTTAGTACACTAGCTAAGTATCCAAGATGCACTACAAGTACTTTTTCTCACCAAATTGCTCATTTTCCACAAATTTAGATTCTAGTGTGTAGTTTAATATTCACTAGTTTGATTTTTTCTTTTTTAGCAAAATTAGAATCCAGTTCGTAGGTTGTGCTTGTTGTCCATGACAGTACCCTTGATCTCATGACTCATCATAGGTTTTATATTTTGCTCCAATTGTTGATCAACATCAAATGTGGCCATCATAATATCATCCATAGCCTCCATATTCTACAATTATTCATTGCTCATTTCTCATACATAGTAACCAAATAATGCAGGCCTAGAGCTTGGACTGTAGATGTATGCAAAAAATGATAAATCCCTACCTCTGTAAGCTTAATTAAACACAACAATTGACATGTTGTTTGATATTTTAAATAGTCATATGACTGTCCTTTTTCTACCTTGTAAACACTTACTCAATGCATACAATAATTTATTGAAATGCAAAGTTGAATGGCCTCTTAACTCTTGACACTAATGTCATTGCATTTGCCCAAATAGGGTTAATCATATTGTGATCTAAATTTTCATAATGAAGTCTTCCAATCTGTCCTTTAAATCTAAGCATTGATGACAATCCATCTTGTCTTTTACTACCCCTATTAAATGCTCATGGTCTTGGCACATCAAATTTCTCTCTTTGATTGACCTATCCTTATGTCCTGTCATTATCCCTATGGATGCACTTTGGAGCCTCCTACTACTTTTATATATCACCTAGAGTCACCTGATAAGTATTTCGATCCATTTGTATCTTCATCAACAAGAGATCATGTATCGCTAGGATATTCTATAGTTTCCCTGACATGGTGAGTCTCCTCGATGATTATTCTTTCGATCTCAACTATGTCACCAAGATTCCTGCCGATGTAATCTTATCGACATCACATATCGAGTTGAGTAGACATTCAAAACTTACTTTGATGGTATATGTCTTGCCAATATGCTTCCCTCGTGCTTCGTCAATGAGACAAGATGTGTATCTAGCCGATGAAATGTCATCACTGAGACCAAAATCCAGTCCTCCTGATATATCTTCTCAGGCAATTTTGATTGCTGTAATAGTCTTGATCTTTCATCGATATGCCTAAATGTTAACGAATAGGTTTTTTTTTTTTTAAATTGCATT
>VCHN02001683.1:0-20600 GCA_007115665.2 Sequoiadendron giganteum | reverse complement strand
AGATGGTAAAATTACTGGTGAAGCGTGTTGGTCTATCCATGTGATATTATTTTGTTGGTGATGCGTGTACTTCAAGTTCATCAGTGTTTTCATTAGGTTTGGCCAACCTGGTGTTTACATGTTACATTATGGTTGTGCATGATCCAAGATGTTGTTTGGGTCCTAAATTAAATATGTAATTGGTCCTCTCACATTCTTGTCCATTGCAAGAATGTTGAGTAGCCGACCTTATGAATGTCTCTAAGGTTGAAGATGGTATATTAGTGAATCAAGTTGAAACAAATTAATCATCCATCCATCATTTTATTCGAGCAAGAGAAGAGTGTGAAAATAAATGTGAAAAGCAGAGTGTCGAAGAGCGAAGTGCAACAACAAAACTTAATTGTATTTGTATTCTTCTGTTCAAGTTGTGAAGTGTGTGGAACTCCTAGTGGTGGATCTTTATCTATTTCTTTGTAATTGTTGTAGGCAGTGAGCCTCCTTTTCTAGACAGTGAGTCCCAAGGTAGTGAGCCCTTAATCTGGGTAGTGATCCCTTAGGTAATGATCCTATGTATCCAGTTTTTCATTCTTTGTGAGTTAATCCTCAATGTGTTTTTTCAATCATTGGGTTTTCCACGTAAATCTAGTGTTTCTAGTGTTGTGTTTTTGTTATTTGCATTTCATGTTTACACTTAATAAAAAATTGAAGTTAAAGTGAAATTGTTTAAGATTATAAGTGGAAAGAATTGATACAACTAATTCACCCCCCCTCTCAGTTTTCTTGTGTGCATTTCAATAATTGGTATCAAAGCTATGGTTCCTTGGTGAAAAGACTAACCGCTTGAGGTAGATAAAATGGCACACAAGTTACAAATTCTTATGTTTGATGGAGCTGATTACAGTGACTGAAAAGGACAAATGAGAAGTTACCTAATTTCAATTAGTTTCAATACCTGGAAAGATGTGGAGATGAAGTATGCGATTCCAACAGTCAGTTTTTCCACTGCTAATGAGGTTACAGCTTTTGAAGAGAATGAAAACGCGACGTTTTCTATCTTTAGTGCATTATATAATACTGAAAGATCAAAATTTATTTCTTTGGCTACTGCATATGAAATGTGGACAAAGTTGAAAGACGTTTATGAAGGAAATGAGAGAGTAAAGTTGTCAAGGAAACTAACTGCTAAGCGAAAATTTGAGAATCTGAGAATGGAAGATGGAGAAGACATTGTGAGCTATTATCAAAGAGTTGAGACTATAGTGATCAAAAAAAATAATCAAGGTGGTACCATGAAGGATGATGATATAATTGAGAGGATCTTCATGACCTTACCAAACAATTACAGTGACAAGGTTTTTGCTCTTGAAGAACAATATGATTTGAAGACATTTACTAAGGAACATCTATTTGGTGTCTTGACTGCATTTGAGATGAGAAAATTTTCAAGAGAAAAGGAGAAGACTGAAGCAACCTTTAAAGTAATGAATATAGGAGATGATGATGATGAAGATGATATAGAATATTTGGAAGCTAATTTCACAAGGTGATTCAAGAAAGGTACTAGTAAATACAAAGGTAAGTTGTCTTTTAAATGTTTCATCTGTGGAAATATTGGTCATTATGCATCAAGATGTCATAATAGAGCTACACAAAAGAAGAATAAGGATGGTAATAAGAGTAACTACAAGGATAAGAAGGATAGTAAGTTTAAGAAGTTGTATTATGTCAAATAAGATGCAGGTATTTCTGACGATGAATCATACCTTGAGGAAGATAAGGATGAAGTATTGTTTCTAGCCTTGGAAAAGATATGTGGAAAGGAATATGGTCTGAAAAATAAGGAAGATGAAACAAAAGGTACTCTGGTGACTGCTTTTCATGCTAGACAGGATGAAGACTTTTGGGTAATTGACAACAGATGTTCAAATAATATGATTGGAGATAAGAGTAAGTTTACTAAACTTGAGAAGTATGGTGGAGGTATAGTCATGTTTGGAGATGACTCTAGTGCTAAGATTGTTGGTAAAGGAATGATTAACTTTGATGGAAAACACAATACTGATGATGTTTATTATGTGAAGGGTTTAAGACATAGTCTCTTAAGTGTTGGACAGATGTGTAGCAAAGGTTTTAAGCTTGTGTTTCAGGATAACGCTTGTGAGATCAGAAAAGGATCTGAAACTGTGGTTGTAGCTAGAAGAAGAACTCATGGAAATATCTATCAACTTAAAGGAGATGATGGACAATATTTTATTTCATAGATTAATGAGAGTTGGATATAACACAGGAAGATGGGACATGTGAATTTTGATAATATGGTTAGAATCAGTTCTAGAGAAGTTGTGAGAGATCTGCCTAGAATCACAAAGCCTTCTAATTCAATCTATAAAAGTTGTCAGATGGGAAAGCAGACAAGAAGAAATTTCAAGGGAAAAGATCAATCTTCTATCAGAATGCTTGAACTAATTCATACAGACCTCTGTGGTCCTACAAGAATAGGTAGCCTGAATGGTGACAGGTACTTTATGCTTTTAATTGATGATTACTCTAGGATGACATGGGTTACATTTCTTAGATAAAAATCTCAAGCTCTTGATAGATTTAAGGTGTTTAAGGCAAGAGTAGAAAATAAGGCAAATCTGAGAATTAAATGTTTAAGATCTGATAGAGGTGGAGAGTTTACATCTGGTGAATTAAATGCATTCTGTGAAGAGCATGGCATAAAAAGACGTTATTCTGCTCCTAGAACCCTGCAAAAAAATATAATTGTTGAGAGAAAGAACATGAATGTACAAGAGGCAGCTAGAACCATGATGAAAGAATCAAATTTTGTTGATGTGTATTGGAGAGAAGCTATACATACTGTTGTTTACATTCTTAACAAAGTTCAAATTAGGGGTAACAACACTAAGACTTATTATGAGTTATGGACTGGTAAGACTCCTACTGTAAAATACTTTAAGGTATTTTGTAGTAGATGTTACATCAGAAGATATGAAGAACATCTTGGAAAATTTGATGCTAGATGTGATGAACGAATATTCCTTGGTTATTCTAATAACAACAAAGCTTACAAATGTTTTAATAAAAGGCTGAGGAAAATCATTGAAAGTACTAATGTGAAGGTTGATGAAGCTATGTATAGACCAATGGAGATAACTAAAGTTGAACCTAATGAACCTATCTGTAAGAAAGTCCAGGAAGAAGAGAAGGAAGAGAAAGAAAAAAGTGAAGAAGAAGAAGAAGAAGAAGAGAATCCAGAAACTACATTGAATACTCCTAAATATGTTCAAAAAATCATCTAGAGGATCAAATAGTTGGAAAAAAAAATGGAGTGAAGACGAGAAGAAAAGTGGTTGAGGTAAACTTGTGTTTAATTTCTAAGATAGAACCTAAGACTGTGAATGAAGCATGTAATGATCAAAGTTGGATGAAAGAAATGAAAGATGAATTACAATAGATAGAGAAGAATGATACTTGGGAACTTGTCCCTAGACTTGCAAACAAGAATGTGATTGGTTCGAAATGGGTGTTCAGAAACAAATTGAATGAAGAAAGTGAAGTGGTTAGGAATAAAGCAAGACTGGTATGTAAAGGATAGTCATAGGTCGAAGGCATATATTTTGAAGAAAATTTTGCACCTGTAGCAAGAATGGAAGCCATTCAGATGTTCTTGGCATTTTCAACACAAATATTTCAAGGTATATCAGATGGATGTCAAGTCTACATTCCTGAATATGGAATTGGAAGAAGTATACATGGAGCAACCAGAAGGTTTTTCATTGTCTGATAAACCATACATGGTTTGTAAATTGAAGAAAGATTTATATGGTATAAAGCAAGCTCCCAGAGCTTGGTATGCTAGGTTGGATAATTACTTGATAAAATAGGGATTCAACAAGGGGTTTGCAGACAATAATCTTTACTTTAAGATTGAGAAAGGTAAGATGTTGATAATTGTGGTGTATGTTGATGATATAATTTTTGGTGGAAATAAAGGTATGTGTAAGAAGTTTGCTGATGAGATGCAAAAAGAATTTGAAATGTTTATGATTGGTGAACTAAATTTCTTCCTTGGACTTCAAGTTAATCAAACTAACAAAGGGATATTCATTTCACAATCTAAGTATGTTAAGGAATTATTGAAGAATTTTAGAATGGATGACTCTAAACCTATTTGTACTCCTATGGTAACTGGTTGTAAGTTGACTAAGGATTTTGAATCTGCTAAAGTTGATCAGAGTATATACAGATCCATGATTAGCGGATTGTTGTATCTTACTGCTACTAGACATAACATTATGCATGCAGTATGTTTAGTTGCAAGATTTCAAGTAGAACCAAAGGAAGCACATGTTATAGCTATGAAAACAATATTTAGATATCTTAAAGGAACTGTAGATTTTGGGCTATGGTTTCTGAAGGACAATGATTTTACATTGAATTCCTACATTGATGTTGATTGGGCTAGATGTGTAGATGAACTAAAGAGTACAAGTGGAGGAGAATTCTTCCTTGGAGGAAGATTAGTTGCATGGTTGAGCAAGAAACAAGATTCCATTTATTTATCTACTATAGAAGTATAGTATATTGTAGCAACATCCTACTATACACAAGTATTGTGGATGAAGCAAAATTTGATGGACATAGGTGTGATGAGTGATGAACCTACTACTATCTTTTGTGAAAATAGAAGTGCTATAAACATATCAAAGAATCTATTAATGCATTCTAGAACAAAGCACATATCTATTAAGTATCACTTTTTGAGGGAGAGGTGTTGAGGAATGAAGTTAGACTTGAATATGTGCCTACTAAAGAACAAGTTGCAAACATATTCACTAAGGCCCTTCTGAAGGATACTTTTGAGTATCTCAGAAGGAAGATAGGGGTTTTTTCCCCTCCTTCTTTGAACTAAGTGCATCTGGTGGTGCATCAGTCCAGTGGATTCATATACTTCTTTGTTTTGGACTGATGATTGAGGTATACTCCTCAAGGGGAGTAGAGAACTGCATTGTTGCAGTATGTGTTGTGGGTGTACTCCTTAGTGGGAGTGAACATAGATTTACATGGAAAGAATTTCCATTTCCATTGATATCAAAGGGGGAGAGAGATCATGTGAAAATTATATGCTTGGTAGGTTGTCGCTTCTAGAAATCATGTAGGATATGGGAGAGAGATCATGTATTCTTTATGCTTGGCAGGTTGTCGCTCTTGAGAATCATGTTTGCTATCTTTGATGGTTTTTCACATCATGTGTTGCCATCAATGACAAAGGGGGATAGTTTTGCAAGTATGGAGATGTTTATTGGTGTTGTCATTGATGTCAACACTATACAAGTTGAGTAAGTTATTTTCCAAGTGCTTTTGAGAAAATTTGAGAAATAAGGAAAGTTGTATTATGAGCATGCTCTGGTAATGTGGTCTACGTCCTCTCTATATTGATCAAATGTCCTTGTAGATCTGATGGTGTGTTCTTGAGCTTTAGTGGATTATATATTTTGAGTTTAAGCTTCTGGGTTGATGGAGAATAGAAATAATGTTCATCGGTGTGTGAACTGGGTTTACAGAGTTATCTGGTTGTTGATTGGGAGAAATGTTTTGTATCCACAGTCCTCTGGTATTTGGTTTTAGATCTTGTGGATGTAGGAGATTACTATATGGTTTGTTTTCTTTATTATGAAAAAGTTATATGTGTTTTTGCACTCTGGAAGGCCTACTCCAGAGCTCTGGTATTCTGACTGGTCATCTCAATTGGACTGGTGAAGTATTCTCTACGAATGAATTTTGTTGAAGATTTTGTGGATGTATCTATATAAAATATGGTAAAATGACTGGTGAAGTGTGTTGGGCCATCCGCATGAGATTATCTTGTTGGTGATGTCTGTACTTCAAGTTCATCAATGTTTTCATTAGGTTTGGCTGACTTGGTGTTTACACATTAAATTATGGTTGTGCATTATTTTGTGAAAGTGTGTGCATGATCCAAGATGTTGTTTGGGTCCTAAATTAAATATGTAATTGGTCCTCTCACATTATTATCCACCACAGGAATGTTGAGTAGCTGACCTTGTTTGAATTTGTAATTTGTAATTGTATAGCCAACCTTATGAATGTCTCTAAGGTTGAAGATGTTATATAAGCGAGTCAAGTTGAAATGAATTAATCATCCATCGATCATTCGATTTGAGCAAGAGAAGAGTGTGTGAATAAGTGCAAAAAGCAGAGTGTGGAAGAGCGAAGTGCAGAAACAAAACTTAATTGTATTTATATTCTCTTGTTCAAGTTGTGAAGTGTGTGGAACTCCTAGTGGTGGATCTTTATCTATTTCTTTGTAATTTTTGTAGGCAATGAGCCTCCTTTTTTGGACAGTGAGTCCTAAGGTAGTGAGCCCTTAATATGGGTAGTGAGCCCTTAGGCAGTGAGCTTGTGTATCCAGGTTTGCATTCTTCTATATTGTGAGTTAATCCTCACCATGGTTTTTCCCTCATTGGGTTTTCCATGTAAATTTGGTGTCTCTAGTGTTGTGTTTCTGTTATTTGTATTTCATGTTTACACTTAATAACAAATTGAAGTTAAAGTGAAATTGTTTAAGATTATAAGTGGAAATAATTGATACAGTTGATTCACCCCCCTCTCAGTTGTCTTGTGTGCATTTCAACATATGATCCATCATGGTAAGTGGATAATTATCTTTTAAAGATGCCTGATTGAGATTCCTGAAGTATACATAGATCCTTATCTCCCCATTTTTCTTTCAAATGGGGACAATGTTATCTACCCAAGTTGAGTGATGGATTGGGTATATGATTTTGGCCTTTAGTATTTTATCAATCTCTCTAAAAATTATGTTAGCAACCTTAGGATTGTAGTTCCTTTTCTTTTTTCTAAAAGCAACTATACCCTCTTTCAAAGGTATGTGATGTTGGAACCTCTGTCCCATAAATTTTTTAAGGTCATCATAACACTAGGCAACTTCTTTGTAATTGATTAGAAATGTTATCAACTTCTCCTTTTCATTAGGAGAGCATCATTTCCCAATATAAACTAACTTTGGGGATTCAACATCACCAATATTTACCACTTCATACTCCCTTGAATTGTTTATAGATTCACTCTTTTTCTTCTTGGTGGCCAAGCCATGTCGATTAAACAAATATTCCAAAGAAACCAAACCCTTAGGGATTTTATTACCCTTCAACTAAATAACTCCATTCTCCAATTATTGTGTATCATTCAAGCATAATTATTTACATTCGCTAGTACTACCCTCAAAGAAGGTCTGAGAAAAAATCTCAACATTCTCCAAAAAGGCCTGAATTTTCTTATCATTTTCAAACACTTTCCAATGATTAACATTATCAAGGACACTAGGTCTGTAGATCATCTCAATCCTATAAGAATTTTTCTTGAAGTCAAGATGGGGGAGCAACAAAGAAGCAAATACCACCAATGAGTCAGCTCTAGAATTTAACTCCTTGGGTACTGCCTCTATGGAGAAGGCATCAAAACATTCAATGGAGTCCCATAGATTATTTCGATGGTGTCTTAGTCTTTCATTTTTATAGTAAAAAACTTACGCACCTATTTGACTATTATTTCAGCATCTCCTAAGGCCCTGAGCATCTTAATACCCATATTCCTTGCTTTAGATAATCCTAGTAACAAGGCTTTCTACCCCGTCATGTTACTAGTATTTGCAAATTCTAATTTGCAAGAAAAGGGGAATTTCTCACTTGAAGGAGCAACAAGAACTATGCCTGCTCCTAACCCAGAGTTGGAATAGATTCCATCAAATTCCATCATCCACAATTCAAAATATATGTCTAGACTAACAACACCAATATTTTTATCATGATCAGAGAAGAGCATTAAGTTCCTAAATTCAGACTCCTCATACAAGATTTATGATCTGGGATCTTCTAATTTTAGTACTATAATCTTGGCCTTAGGTTCAAGGTCTAGGAAAACCTTTTTTATTTCCTATAGGAATAGTACCATAAGACCAATCTAACTGGATCTCCCCTCCTAAATCCTTACAAAAAAATCTACTTAGGAGCATGCCATAGCTAGTAGGAATATCTGCCACCAAAATTGTGAGTTTGAGTCTCTTATTTGGGTGAGCCGTAAGAGAAACTTGAGAATGCTTGATTTGTCCAAATTTTTTGGTTAACTTCAAACCCAAGTCTTGAGAAATTTGTGCTGGCATAACATTATTCGATATGCCGAAGTCAATGATATAGTTGCTTAGTCTAAACCTATTTACAAATAGTGAAATAAAAAAAAGGATTAAGTTTTTCCTTTATAGGACTTGATGTAGATGTCTTACTTCTTGAAGCTAAGCTAGTTGTTGGATCTCCAAGATTAACCATTTGTTCATCTAGGCCTGCATGAGATTCAGAGTGCCCCGATTTCACATACTCAACTAATCTATCCAAATCCTTAGGGTTTATTCTCAAATACTCTTCTGGTGATATTTACACCTTTGAATTCTTCCAAAATTCAATTATATAAAAAGACCCCAAATAATTTTCTATGGGTGAAATATTTAGAGATCTAGAAGGGTCCTCCATAGATATTTGGTGTGTGTGGGATGCATTTTCGCCTTTAGAAGTAGCACTAGCTCTACTAAGAAAAACTTTTAGATAATTTTGAGTACCTTTTTGGTTGTTATTTTTTTGACCTCGAGTCATGATGGCACAGGTAGTCTCATCCAGTGTGATGTAGACATCTCCTCCTCTATTATCTTTAGGTTTGAACTCAAGATACCCAATTGCAGAGTCACCATATTGATTAGAAGAATTACCTTCCTCAGTAAACTCTTCGATAAATTATTTCATATTAGTCATTTACATAAATCTATTCATCTCAAGGCATTTTGAACCATCATGGTCTAAAGTGAGATGGAAAACATATTTTTCTTATTGTCTCTAGAAGGGGCTTCTATTGCTAGTCTTTGTTGAGTTGGAGGAAGGGAAAGAGTTTTATTACTAGTTTGAAAATTCCCTTTTCTTGTGATGTCTTGATAAGGTTAAAATTTCTTTGGCATTTGTCGTTTAAGAGAAATGATATCATTTTATAATCTCTAAATCATGGGGTTTGAGGAGGTAAATACCTATTATTTACTTGAATGCATCTCTCTCTTCCATTTTCCTACTATAATAAATTCATCTTCTAACTCAATGTATAGTGTTTGTGCAACTTCCAAGTTGGTTGTCGATGCTCTCTTCAAAAGAAGGCCAATGTCCGGATGTTGCACATTAATAAAGAAATATTTTTGTATTTCTTTTGGTGGTATTTTTGCAACATCAATTCGGCTTATCAATCTATTAAATTTAGCCATAAATTCCCTCATGGTTTCATTTGCTTTTTTCTTCAATTATGTCACCTACGCTATTAGGGTAAGGTCATAATCAACACTTTTAAACCTTCTTTCAAAATTTGTTTTCATAGAAGCCCAATTATTAATAGAAACAATCGACAGGTGGTAAAATCATTTTGTAGTAGCATCCATAAGAGATTTTGCAAATAACCTGACTACCACATCCTCATGTTGCACACCACATGTGACATAGAAAGCATCAATATTTTCTTCTAGAGAGATATTTCCATCACCTCTAAACTTGGGAAGATTCTTACGAGAGCCTTTAGGTAAATCATTTAGATTATCACCCAGATTTAATAGACCAATAGCAGCTCCCCATGAGACTGGTGGTTGATTAGCCATATTATGAGGGAAACTAACAACTATAGGATCGACTGTCTTGTGAAATATCAAATCCTGACAAGTAGAAATGTTTGGGGGTGCTCTAGTTGGAGAATCAGGTCTACTTCTAGCTTTAACTTTTCTTCTAGAGGGAACAATATAAAGAAAGTTATCTTTTAGCAAAGATTCAAAAATAGGGTAAAAAATGCCTTTATTTTTATCCCCTCTAGTAAACCTTCAGGAATCTAGGATGAATTTTGAACCATTTGACAAAACCTAGATAAGACAAATTGAATGTAATCTATATCCAAATCCCTAGCGGAGTCACCAAAAATTTGTTGGCTAACAGATTGGGCACCTTTAGATTTTACTTCTCAAATCTTGGCTCTCAACTCCAAAAGGTGCAGTTGTTTCCAATAGCTCTGGATAATTCTTTTCTAGAAGAAACAATCACCCTCTAAATTTTAGAGGTACAACTCCCTCACATATTTTTAATGAATTCAAAGAAAGCTAAAGAAATAAATCATATGTATGCTTTTAACCTGAAAGCAGTAAAGGTAGAAAAACCTAATACCAAAAAGCTTTCCAATATCAAATGCAATAAGAATGAAACACAATAAATACTAGCACAAAGACTAGCATATACTGAATAGCTTGTAAATAACAATTATCAACCCAATACCATCTAAAAATGAAACCAATTACAGAGATAAACGACCACACATTTACATAGGAATAATCATGCACATAGGAGAAAGCTTAAACACACAGATTTAATATTCTCAAATTATCTCCATAAACTAAACACACGTAGACAAATAGAGGTTCCAATTACAGTATTAAAATTGTAAATATCAAGTCTTTCAAAAACTATCTAGAGAGTTTATTCGGTTCCATTTATATATATATATATATATAAGCATATGAGTAGTTGCTTCTTCTTCAAAGTAACTACCCAAAGTAAATAAAGTCTTCTCAAATAATAATGAAAAATATAGAAAGCAAATAATTAGACATTGAACTGATTTGTTTTAACTAAATCTTCACTTTCAGGCACCTATAATAGCTAAACCGTGAGGAATTTGAAGATGATGCAAACTAGTGATTTGTGACATTTTGTCTGTAGATTCTAAATATATTTTTACAATTTTTTTGGAATCATATTGCATTTCTTTTCCCATCTCCTTCAAAAACTAGTTTTTAACAGTAAACACCATTTTTAAAGGGTAACGTTACTGGCTAACACATTAATTTTTTTGTATGAAGGATAAAATTCTAACTTTTCTAAATTTAGATTCTTAACTATGATATCTAGTGCATGGAATTGGTTTCATAGGATTTCATTGAATATTTTTTCTTAATTAAGTTTCAAAGTCAAACCAGTTTCAATTTAGACATGATTTACTGGCTAAAACATAAAAAAATTTGTATGTATCGAAATTCAATTTTTTTTATTAGATCAGGGACATCAATATCTAGTGCACTGATATTTTTTAAATTTTTTTTGATAATCTGCTATTTTTCCAGATATGTAGAATAGAGAGCTTGTTTTTCAATGAAAAACCTACATTCACAAGAAAAATAAATAAATATAATAATCAAATCAAATTTATTTAAAATTATACTTTTTGGGAAGCTTATAATAAGGACTACATACAAAAAATAATTTTTAAATGAATTCATTTGATCCCCCAAAAGGTGAATCAAAAGTAATATTTTATCAACATTTTGATAGGTGTAAAGGAGACTCTGTTATTGGTATGGTTTAAAACTAGTGGGGCTCTATCCAAGGGGGTTTGATCTAAGGTGGTTTGATCAAAACATATTCAATTGGAATCCTTTAAATGGAACTTTTCAAGGCTTAAATCATTATATTTTCTAAAAATATGTGATTTCAGCAAAAATCAAGATCTCTAAGAAAGTGTAAACCACTATTGTGGTATCACTCACTTCCTTCCCACATAGGCTCTAAACCGAGCATGGAGAGGTTATTGTGTACTTCTTCCATAATTTTGATGCTTTCAGTTAACACTTTGGTATATTCCTGCAAACTCTTCTTTACAACTTACAGTTTCCATTCAATGCTCATATTCCAAATTACACAATAACCGTCAACAACTTTAGTAATGATCTGCTCACTAGCTAATTTCTCTACCCCATACTCAGTATCCCCTTGATCTCATTCAAGTATGCAATCCATACTAATTCCTTATTTTTATCCAAAGCAATATCTTTTTCTATCTCCATTTTCAAAGTATATGCTCTTTGATGAATTCTTAGCATTTCTAAAATGAATTGGTTTCCTTTATTTGTCATGTTGCTTACCCACTCACCTATGGCTTTTCCAAACACCTTGTAACTTTGAATCTTACTTACTATCTCTTTTCCCATAACTGATGTTGGATCAAAAGAGGCTCCATCTTGAGAGATTGGCTGAGGGGTAAAGTAAAAAAACTAACTTTAGGCATTCAGTTAGAACCCTGACCTAGATTTTCAATTCATATTTACTTTTCTTATCCTTGTTAGTTTGTTCAACTTGTAGACACTGAAAAATGTCCTAAGTCTATGAGCATCATTTTTCCTAGTCATCATCTTTCAATAATTGAATAATTTTAATTATTCTATTATGTTCAATCATATTCCTTTATTAATTAAATAGTTTTTAAATTATTTAATTGATTCACCTTCTCATTTCTATCTTGATAAATTAAAATTATTTAATTGCGTCATTAATACCCCTTTCTTCAATAATTAAATAAATCATTATTTATTTAATTATTTATCTTTTATCACATGTCTATAGTCAGATAATAATAATTATTTGACCTTTTATTTTTCTATAATTAAATAATTAATGAAATTATTTAATTATGTGTCATTCTTCTCCTTTAAATAATTGATCCAAATCAATTATCCATACTCAATTTATATTTCTTCCTTTAATTAAATTTATGAATTTAATTAAATCTCCTTTTTCATTTCCTCCAAATAAATAATATAAAATAAATTATTTATTTGCCACTTGTCATCCTCTTCCATTTTCGAATAAATAATTTAAAATAAATTATTTATCCCTCTATTTTGGTCAAAGATCCCCTGTCATTATTTCATGTCATAGTCTACATGTCCTGCATGTCTGTCATAGCCGTCAGGCGTCATAGCCGTCGGCGTCATATCTTTTCCATGCATGGCATATTCTGGTTGCATCAATTCTCAACCGTAGATCTTGGCATCTTTCTAGAAACTCGATCTTGGCCATCCATTTCGTAACTTCCCTCTCATGAATCCTCATCCGTTGATCTTAGAATCTTTCTGGAAGATCAATCTCGTCCGTCCATTCGAATGGTTGTCTATAAAAGAAACCCTTCCCCTCCATTTTCAATTTAACAGTCATTATCTCCAACTTTCTTGCTTACTATTTGCAGGTATTTGCACAACTTCAACAACAAATCTGAGGGCAATATTGGCATAAGAAGAAATAGGAGAGACAAGAGAAAGAATCAACTTCAAAGGGGAGTGTTTTATTTCATTTGCTTTCATTTTGATTGCTCTCTTTGTTTGTATTCTCTTGTTTAGATTGGGATAATAGTTTAGAAGTGTTGGCTATCACTTAATCTAATACTATTTGATTTTTCCCATTCTTACATTGGTGAACCCGACATGAATCGAATAATATTGCAAAAAATCGTTTGTTTTCTTGTTTGTTTGGTTGTTTTGCAGGTTACAGCCAAGAATTCATACGAAATCCCGTCATCTTCTTTTGAGCATAGAAAAATGGGCGCATAAATTCTTTAAAAATGATCATCTGGGTTTTGTAGCCCTCGTTTTCAGCTTTTCGAAATTTCAAATGGTTTAAAATTTCGTTAAGATTTGAGAAAGTTATGGCTATTTTAGTATTTGCTATTTTTTTAGTTTAGCTGTTAAAACCCGCGTTTTCTTTTGCCTATAACATTTTTTCATGCAGAATCTTGGAAAAATAATTTCTGGGTTTTGAAGGTTTGAGTTTTAGCTTTCCATGGATATAAACCAATTGAAATTTTGTTAAGTTTTGAGAAATTTATGATTATTTTAATTTTCTGGTGTCATTTTCTTTTGAGTTACTAATCTCTTGTTTTTAGCATGTGGCACAGTTTGGAGGGAGTCTAAAAAAATTGTTTCTTTAGAAACAAAAATCGAGCTTTTCATTTCTTTAGGCATAATTAATTTTATTTGTTTTCAACAACTACAACAAATTGCATGCACACTCATTGGTTAAAATGAACATGCATTTCATTACATGGGATTAAAATGAACACAAATTGCATGCACACTCATGGGTTAAAATGAACATGCATTTCATGTCATTGACTTAAAATGAACTTTGTTTGTTTCACATCAAGTTAAATTTTTAAAATGAACAAAGTGTCTTGTGTGTCCTCCTCACATTATCATTCGGTAATTAAAATTTATAAGTGTCTTCAATTTTGTGTTACCCTTTGATGCAATAATCAAAGTATCCTCTCCCCTTGCGCATTTATGCGATCCTGGGTGTAAGAGAAATGGTTATTGCCTCTAGAACTTGGGCCTTCCTTGGTGGGAAAAAGTACTCACCCCAAGGCGACTCAGATCGGCAACGGAGCTTTTTGGCCAAGCTACCCCCGACCGATATATAAATGTGAATCCTAAGGGAAAACCTAGGATTACGAGTGTGGATGTGTCATACGGACCAAGTAGTACTCCCCAAAACCCTATTGAGCGTAACCTCTTTAGGCTGGAGTACCTCCTAAACGGAGCTTAATCTTGTGCCCCATGTATGGCCACTTGAACGGGGGTCCCGAACTAAAAACCTTTGTGTAGTTGCCAAAATCCTTCTATTTGCTAGCGCAACAACAGTCGTTGTGAAGGCATCCACATTCTCGCAATTCTTAGTAGAGGTGATCAACCTGCCATGGGAGTTTTATGGGGGTTGGAAGCTTGGTTGGCCTGAGAAGTGAGTGCAATGTAAGGGGGAGCCCATGCAGCCAAGCTTTTGGATTCACACGCTAAGAATAAGTGCAGTTGGGGAAACCCACGTGGAATCTAGCGAATATTGTCCTTGCTTAACCTAGGGTTGTGCTTGTCTTCATTGTGCATGTTTTCAAATTTTCAAAGACAAGATATTGTGTTTGCCAAGTGTTTTTTTAAGACATTGAGACAAATAAACACCTTTCACAAATCTGGAAACACACACATTCAACTTGAAACAATTCCAAATTTTGCAGTTAAAACCCAAGACCAAACTTGTCCAATTTGATATCAAACAACCTCTATCGAAAACCAAAAAAAATAAAATTGCTCAAATCTTCCATTAGTGACATCTTTAGTTGCATTCACCCATAGGTTCATCCTTTCATATCATATCCCTGGTAATAGGGTAATTATCATTCCACCATTCCTTAATCTTGGTCTTAGGTACATTGGCACTTTGCATCCTTATATCCTTGAAAATCTCCAAAAAAAAAAAAAAATAGCACAGTTTCATATCCATTTTGCATTGGAGCCTTGCATTGTCATCCAAAGGTCACAATTTTTTTTATGGTCCTCACTAAGTTTTCTTTATCCATCATAATCCAAATTCATGACCATGTCTTCACTTTACCTTGATCTTCTTCGTAGTCAAGCTGAATACCAATCAATCCTCAATCGTCAATACCAACCACTCACATACCCTTCTTACCAACAATCCATAAGTTTTAGTCCTTCATTCATCTACCCTCACTATCAAGAGTCCCTTAACACAATCCATGCCATTGACCCACAACAAATGTCCATTAGTCATCCCTATCCTAACTTTGACAAGGAAAACCAACCTTCCACTAGTCCATTCCAATCCTCCACATCCTATCATAATCCATCATCCACTAGTCCATTCCAATCCTCCACATCTTATCCTAGTCTATCATTCACTAGCCCATTTCCATCCACTCCATCCCAAACTACATTTGGACATGAAAATACATTTGGCCAGGGTATCCAAAACTACATCACATTGTCTACACCTTGGGATACATGTCAAAAAGAAAGTCTAAAGCATGACATCACAACTTCACTTTCATATCAAGATCGAAGCAGTCCATCTCATGATCCCATCCTTAAGTCCATCCAAGAAGTCCTTCTAGATAATCATGGCATCCAAAATACACCTATTCTTGTTCAAGAGTCTATTCACAACCATGTTCTCCAAGATACACCTATTTTTGACCAAGATCCTACCATTGAACAAGAAATCCAAAATGATCCTCTCATCGACCTTTATACCATCCATGATCAAACATTTGAAGATGATCCCATCCAAACACAAAACACCTCCATTCAACAAAATGAGACACTTGCCTCCTTTGGACACATAGATAATCAAATCAATGATATGGATAACATCAAAGAAGAGCATAAATCAACTACTATTGATCAAGTCAAAGGAGAACACAAAGAAGCTACTATGGATCAAGTCAAAGAAGAAGATACAAAATCTATGACAAATCAAATTGATATCCCAAATGATCGAGAAGAAACAAGCATGACGAATGATAAATCCAAAACATCCTATCAATTAGGAGCATCCACCTTTGTCAAAGCAGGATTTCTTGTAGATGAGGAGATTCCAAGTAACAAAAACCACATACAAAATGATGGGTTAGCATCTTGTTTTCAAAATAAAAAATACCTCATCGAAAACAAAATTTGTCAGAGCATGCAGTATCAAGGAAGAGGACTAGGCCTACATGAGCAAGGCATTATAGAACCAATACAATTTTATGCAAATCTTAGACATCAAGGTCTTGGTTATTCTTCAATCAGAGAATCAAATGATGTTAGTGGTACCTCCTTGATATTGGGGGCAACTTTATCTGATATAAACATCAAAATGGGGGCCATGAATAGTCCTTGTCATAAGGTTGTTGCCAACACTCCTTCCATCCACACCATAAACCATCATTCCAACATGAATAAATCTTCCATTTGGAACCAACAAAAAGAAAATTATTATAAATCCAAAATTCAAAATCAAATGTCAAAGGTCATTGAGTCAAACAAAAATTCAAGTGGACAAATGAAGTTAAAATGGATCCCAAAGAAAAATGGATCAAACAAAGAAAATATTTCAAATCCAAAAGTCAATAATAATATGGAGCCACAATAAAAGAGGACTCCCACATATATTAAATGTCCACCTTTAAAATGGTCATCAAGAAAGGCATATAAAAATGTTGGTTCCAAACACTATCCTAATCAAAATTCCAAACTCCATCATCCACCATCCCAATTTTGGAAAATAAAAATTGCTACATCCAAAACACCAAATATTCCATCCACACCTACCATCATCCATCATAATCTTGCATCTCGCCTAAAGTCTAAAAATCCTACTTCACAAATCCATCGCATCTTGGCAGCAACCCTTTATCATAAGGACTCCCATGGTACACTATCACGATGTGCGTATTTTGATAAGGCCAACACTAGTATCAGAGAGGATCACAATGACATCGATCAGTTGTATGCAAGTGTTATGATCTTGACAAGACAATTACTCCATAAAGGTCACTATTGGCATATCATGACACCAGTATCTACATCAACACCATCAAAAGATTCAGAACAATCAACAGTCATCCAAACTATCAAATCGATATAAAAAGTCAAAAAATATGTCACCTTGATGAAAACCTGGCAAGCAGCGTCTTGTGTGACATCATCAAAAGAAAAAAAAATAGTAAAGAGAAAAAATTCATCCAATAGTGAAAACCATTTTTTATGGCGCTTTGGATAAGTACCATGATGAAAACCTGGCAAACAGGCGTCATTTGTAAGAGAAATTATCTATGTGGATTATTACACTTGGGGGCAATTTGTCTCATCTCCCATGCCTTTCTCATAGCATTTCCATCTATCTATCCAATCCATATCATTTCCATCCATTTTTCCGCCTACCTTGATCTTGATAAGAAATGGGGTACAAACATAAATCATGCTTTGAAATTTTTTTTTGGACATGTCTATCCTTTGGTCATACACTACACATTAAATATCATGTCATTTCCCTCATAGAATTTATCCACACCCATATCTTGGAGAAAACAAATTGTTCCTATGCAAAATATTCCTTAGAGATCATTTCCTAATTCTTCCATCCAATAATCCTCATGTCTCTTATCCTTTGCCAAAAGCAATCCATTATCTCTTCATACCTACTGTTGGACTTGGTTTCCCTTGTTATTTGTTTAAGGATTAAAACTCAGTTATCCAAGTGCCCTCCATAATCCCATCTAGTTCTAAGGTTAGTCATTCCAAATGCAATGAATCTAATCCATACAATCTTGCTATGCAACCTAGCACATCATCCAAAACATTCCTCGGATTTGTTCCTAGCCTTGCTGCAAACTTTGATCCTTTAGTCACATAATCATTATCCTCATGTTGTTTCAGGATTTGTCCTTCCCCTATCAAACAATATTGTCATCATCATCATCACCTATCAATTGGTTTTCAGCTTGACTAGGGGTAAGATCATGTTTGTCCTTGGATTTGTGTGCATGCCTTCCTGGTTGATTGTGGGTATCTTTCACATGCATTTTTCATGATCGCTATAGTTATCATCCATAATAAAGATTTATCATTCTTCCATGGCCTAAAGACCATAGACATTTAGCATCCTTCACTTCCATATCCACCTATCGCATTCGCCGCTTCTCCTCGCACCTAATAAATTGGTCCTATACTTGACTGGGGATAATTCCTTGACTTGCATCTTCATGGGAAATAATACATGGTATTAGCCTTGAAAAAATCATAAAAATCATAAAAATCATCAAATGTCCTGAAAAAATCATAAAAATCATATAATGTCCTAAAAAAAAAAAAAACATCAAAACCTTTCAAAATCCAAAAAAAACCAAAATATTTCAAAATCCGAAAAAAATCAAAACATTTCAAAATCCAAAAAAATCAAAAAACTTCAAAAATCCCAAAAATAGAGTCTGAGTCTGAATCAATTTTGTTAGAGTGGTCGAACTACGTTGCCTCTGTGCGTTTGCTACATAGGCAGGGCTCATCTTAAATGAGCCCTTGAGGCATTAGGTCAGTCCCTTTAGGTTGTCCAAATAACATCATGACCCGGTATTTTGTCGAATAAGACAAAGTCAAGTCGTGTCGAATTGCGAGGTCTCTGTGCATTGCTACATAGGCAAGGCCATCTATCGATGAGCCCCCGAGGCCCCCTAGGTCAAGTCCTTTAGGGTTCATCGAGTTGGGTCACGTCCTTGATCTGAAAGAAATCATCATCCAAACCGCTTCAAAAAAACAACAAACAAATTAAATCTTTCATCAATCAATTATCTTATCATCAACTCAATCAGGTCACTAGTCTTATATCAGAATGGGGCATTATGTCATTTGTCTCATTCAGTCTTATCTCTTGTCTTTTATCAGGATACGTCCTTCCTGGGATTAGACTTTCTCAACCTTGTCATTTACCTTACGCAGGATGTGTCTTTGCAGTTAGGTATCATGTCAAGACTTGTCACTTGGTCAACTTTATCAAATGTGTCCTCTACCTAAACAGGATGTGTCCTTCCTGTGGTTGGGTATCATCACATCACTTGGTCATATTCATCAAATCTTTGTCAAACAATCAAACAATCTTGTCAACTTTGTCAATCGATCTTTCCTTAATCAGGATGTGTCCTTCCTGAAACCGAGGATTATCATTATCAATCAACTTTGTCACACCACTCAATCTTATCAGCTTGGTCAATCAATCTTGCCTTCATCAGGATGTGTCCTTCCTGAGGCTAGGTGTGGTCAATTAAATCACTTTATCGATCCTTATCAACCTATCAATCAACTCGGTCATCTTGGTCAACCTAATCAACCAACCAAACAATCATCATTATCACTAGAAAACACTCTCTTGGAAAACACTTTGTTGGTCTGGATTTTCTTATCTTTTTGATTGGTTCTGGGTCATGTTACTAGTCTCCTCGAGGATGTCCTATCAATAGATTTAGAGGTACGATGATGGATCATGGCCTCTTTTCTTTGTTTGCTGCATGTGGTTTGTCTTCGCAAAAAGACTGGGACAATCGGGTCCCTAGTATGAGCTGGGGCATTCCTTGTCTTTTTTGACTATTTGTCTCTCCCAAATGGTCACCTTGCACACTTTGGTCTATATCATACCATGGTGTTTGTGGTCCATTTGTGACACTTTTTATGCCCAATGATGATAAATATAACAATGTAAGCGTGAAAGTTGGTTCCCTTATCATTTCATGTCTATCTTCTTTCCCCTTTTCACGTTAAAATCCCATCTCCTTTTTTTTTTTCCATGCTAACATCCATCTCCTTCATGCTAACATTTTCTTCCATCTTTCATCCTCTAGTCTTCTCTTCTATTTCGAGAGCACATTCATATTCTTTGAACCTACATGTCCTCTCGAGGGGGCATACCGTGACCCTCTTGGTCACCCTTCCCCTTTCTCTTTACACTGGGGCATATTTCAAAATTAAATTTCTTTGACACAACGCAATGAACTGCATTATGTCAAAGAGGGGCAAAATGTAGACATTGAAAAATATCCTAAAGTCTATGAGCATCATTTTTCCTAGTCATCATCTTTCAATAATTGAATAATTTTAATTATTCTATTATGTTCGATCATATTCCTTTATTAATTAAATAGTTTTTAATTATTTAATTAATTCACCTTCTCATTTCTATCTTGATCAATTAAAATTATTTAATTACATCACTAATACCCCTTTCTTCAATAATTAAATAAATCACTATTTATTTAATTATTTATCTTTTATCACATGTCTATAGTCAGATAATAATAATTATTTGACCTTTTATTTTTCTATAATTAAATAATTAACGAAATTATTTAATTATGTG
>VCHN02002423.1:0-17322 GCA_007115665.2 Sequoiadendron giganteum | reverse complement strand
ATATGCTTTTTCATCCAAGTCTATGGTAAAACCAGCTTTAAAATCCACTCTTGGTATGCCTTCTCGAAGTCCCATGAACTCAGAAATTGCTTCGTCATTCTTGAATGTATCTATGATGAGTGTACCTTGTTGATCCCAGTCAATAAGTTAGGGATATATGACAGGCATATCATCATCAGAGTTATTAAAGGTAGAGGCTGACAAGGTTAATATAGAGTGGTTGACATGATCACAGAAGTTTTGCACTAACTCCTTCTTGTTCTTCTTCCTATAGGTAGGTATACTCTGTTGTGGGACTATTGTAAGGGTTGAGTCATCAGAAGATGGTTCGGTAGGTGCCCAAGATGCATGATAAAAGGTTTCCCAATAATAGTGTTTATGCCATTCATCTTTAGACAAGTGCTTCCTATGACGGGGAATAGATGGTTTTGGTACAGGTTTTACCTTTCGTTCCAATTCTTCAAAGAGCTCATCTATGTTCATGGTACTGGTAGAGGAAAAAAAATCCCATTTACAATCGCTTGAGTCAGGAGATTCATCGTAAACTGGGGAAAGTGATTCATGAGACTCATTGTAGACTAGGGGAAGTGGTTCCTGAGACTCATCATAGACTGGGGGAAGTGGTCTGTGAGATGTCAAGATGCCTGCATAAGCACACTCTTCCTCTTGAAATGGTGATGAAGTACTAGGAAACCGAATTCTAAGCGACTGAAACCCTAGCCCTAGGTATTTTGGTCGTGGTGAGACAGTGATTAGTTTCGTCCTTCCATTTTAATGTAGTCCTAACCAATTGTGCCCGTCATAGCCTTCATTTTGCATAATCTTAAATCCTTCCATATTGGTCCTTAGCTATTTGAATAGATGGCGAGGGGTATTCATTGTCTTCCTAATACAAGCAAGAGGTAATATCACCTTGATCCACAATTTCTTCACTTAACTCTCCCCATTTGGTCAATGTCATTGTAGGGGGAACATGAAATGTGACTACTGACTGTCTTCTATCTACCATGGGTAAGCCATATGCCTTAGGTGGAATCATTTGGCTGACACAGTATGATGCCTTTATGTAATATTCGCCACAACCCTTGTCTTGGAGATCTCAAACTTAGGAGTGTTTGACGGTGGTTCGAATGAAATGGACTTCGTAAGATGTGATGGGTCAAAATATAGGGATAAATTGGATGATGAAGCTTCTTGGTTAATTGGTACTTGTTGTTGTCAAATTTCCCTTAGGATTGTGCAATATTGAAAAGGATTTTGATCACCATCAATCATGATCTCGGTGCGATTATAAGGGAATTTAAGACAATGGTGATATGTTGAAGGTACGACTTTCATTGTGTGTATCCAAGGTCTACCTAACAACAAGTTGTACGGAAGGGTGAGATCCAAGACTTGGAAGCAGGTGTTCATAATTGTTGGGCCAATTCTAATAGGGAGTGTGAAAACTCCTTTGGATGATCTTTCCTCATCATCGTAAGCCTTGATGACTATACTCTTAGAGTTGTCTACATAGTCTTCTAGGAATCCTAATGCCTTAACCAATTTTAGGGTACACAGGTTCAAACCTACTCCTCCGTCTACCAAGACTCATCTAACTTTGGTGTGATGGACAAGGACTTCAAGATGTAATGGGTCATTATGATCAGACTTTTCAGTTGAGTAATCTTGTTGGGAAAATGTGGCATTATGTGAGTTGGTCAAATATCCCACCATTTGTTTGAAACTATTGAAATCTAAGTTTGTAGGAACAGTCGTGTTCTGCAAAGCTTTGTCAAGAATGGTTTGATGCTCAAGTGACAAAATCAATAGTTCCAAAATGGATATCTATGCGGGGGTTTTGCTCAATTGATCAAGGAGATTGTATATAAACTTGGAAGTCTACATAGGTGGCTTAGAAGAAGGACCTAGAATAGTTATCCTAGTTTTGCATGTGTTCATAGCACATTTCGGGTGCTTCTTAATGATGATGGTATTGACATTTTCATTTGCTGCTCGGAGGTGATTTATGATCAATCCTTTACCATAGTCATACTTGGTATTGGTATAATTGGTTGATGGATTATTCTTGGTTACCGAACTGGAGGCTTTTCCTTTTGTGTGGTCATGTAATGGGTCTATGAAGATCTTACGATCACTGTTCTTCATATTTTTCTTCGCACTGACCTCTATAGTTCCATTTTAAACAAGGTCTTGTATAGTATTCTTTAGCTATCAACATTGTTGTAGGTTGTGTCCTTTTGTGCGATGATAGTCACAATAGGCATTGTTGTACCACCACGAAGGTTTAAACTATCCAGGATCATATTCTCATGGTTCCAAAGGTTTAATAAGATTATGTTTAATTAACTCTTTGAAAATTGTCTCGATTGGTTGCCCTAAAGGGGTAAATTCACGTGTAGGAAATCTCGTTTGTGGTCTTTGTTTTTGTGAATTTTGGACATAATTGGTTGTTTGATCTAGACTATTTATCATGTCTGCATTTGGGTTGTATCCTCTAAGTGTGAAAACTTGTCCCGTATGTATGTTTTTAGCATCAACAATGTCATCATTTGTAACATTTTTGTTTCTAAACCAAAATTTGTTTCTATCATTTGGTGCGTTTTGATGTTGGGCAATTGGGTTTTTGCTTGGTACTTTTATTTCTCCTTTGTCAATAAGGCCCTTTTCAAGGATGATGCCCTTTTGTACCAAGTCTAGGAATGAAGTACAACAATGTACCTATAAGTCACCTCTCAGTTTTGAATTGATATTTTCAAGGAATATCATGACCATCTATTTATTAGGTATTTCTACTGGACATTTGCTAGCTAGACCTCTCCATCTCTAGAAGAAAGTGGTGAAAGTTTCACCATCTTCTTATGTCGTGTGGCACAAGGTTTCTATTGTTACCTCATTGTCTATGTTAAAATAAAAGTGTTCACCAAACTTCTCAGCTAATTCACCCCAAGATCGTATGCCATATGGTAATTTAGAAAACCATTCCAATGTTATTCCTATGAGGGTTCATGGAAATAGTCGCATTAGGTATGTGGGGTCATATGATATTTCCATGCATGTCACTGAGAATTCTTGAATGTGTTCCAAAGGATTCTTCCTCCCATTATACTTTGGAAAATTCGGCATAATGTATGCATGGGGGAAAGGTGTCATATAAAGCGCTTTGTCGAATGGACATGGACATAGATCTTGCGCTGAGATAGTTCATTTACCTAACATAGACATGTTATCCATCTATTGTTCAAGAGTTTGCATTTGGTTTTAGAGGACATCTACATGTGTAAAGGAATTGTTGTTGGCATTGTTTGGATCAATGTAGATATTTTGAAATGTCATGTTCTTTGACAGGTTGTGATTTGGCGAGGGAATATATCCTGTTAGAATGTTTTGATTCAGATTGGGGATATTTCCTATTTGAATATTCTGATTTGGATTGGGAATATTTCTTGTCTGTGTGTTCTGATTTGGTATAGGAATATATCTTGTCTACGTATTCTAATTTGGTATAGGAATATTTCCAATTTGTGTGTTCTGATTTGGTATAGAAATATTCATGCCAACTTTGGATCTCTTACCACTCATGCTGGTGCCAAAGGGGTTTGATGAAGTTGCTCCCGCAGTAATTGTAAACCTTGTGTTATGTTGAAAGGGGTTGTTTTTACAATTGACGATGTTTGAGTTGGTATGCCAGTTGGTATTGCTGCGGTGATTTGGGGAATTGAAACACTTGACATCACAATTTGTGTTGGTTGAATAAGCGGTGTTTGCAAAGTACAAAGACCAAATCCTATTGGGAGTTTGGCACCTTCTACTAGAAAGTTTGGTAAATATCATTGGGGATCATTTTCCAAACATTCATCCATAATAGATGCGAATTCAATATCTTGTACTGCTGCGTCTACGTCTTCAATGTAAATTTATCCATGTGTGTCCCTAGTGACGTTTTTTTCAAGCAAAGGTCTATGTGCTCTTTCTTTCCCTGATGGTTGATTTGCGAAAGGATTGAAAAATTCACGAGGATCCAACATTTCTTTTTGTTTCTTTTGAGACCTTGTTTTGACGATGAAAAGTTGCTCAAAAATGGGGGAATGCAGACTATGTCTAAAAAGTGATATGTCCTATGTCTATTTTTTGGATTCTCTTGACAATAAAGGATGTTGTGAAAAAATTAATTCTAAAATGACGTATACTAAGATGACGTATGGTAGGATGGACAATATGCAAAATTTTAATTAGACTATGACGGTAAATGATTCTAAAATGGGTATAACCTACCACCTATGGAATAAATGCATGCAAGGATTTGAATTTGACCAAGGAGCCTGATTGTAGGACAAAGATGGTTACAAGATGAATTTCCCAAACTAGACTGTTGAGATGGAAAGATTCACAAATAGGACTAAAGAGACTAGGTTCAATGACTTGTGACAAATCAAAACATGAACATATCCAATGATGAGCAAAGTTACCTATTCTACGATATGGAATTTCCTAAGAAGTATCTATATGCATGTAACTTAGGATGACTGTGATTAAGACGTTTGATTGTGACTAAGACATATATGACACCTAGTAATGCAAGGTTTTTGAGAAAATTTTTTCTAGTTTTTGTCCAAGCTTGATCTTAAGAAACAAAAGTGAAAATGACTGTTATGTTTTAGACTCAATTTGCAGTTTGCTAAGTTTTTGTTGACAGTCCAATGTGGTTCACCTATCAGATGCAGTTTTAAATTTGATAGATGTGATTTACCAATGTGCATATGATGATTTGATTAAAAATAGGTTTCGAATGTTGACAGGCAGTTTTGACATTTAACAGATGCGGCTCATAGTAACAGTTGCGATTCAGAATAACAACTATGTGAATCTAACCTGGTTAATAGACAAATGTGGTTTTTCCTTTGACACATGTGGCTTGCATATATACATGTGACCTAATGTTTGACAGTTGTGGTTCGTAATCTTGGACTGTGTAAAAGAGGAATTTTTGATAAACATATGCGGTGTTTCCCCTAACAATTGCGACTCGCCAGGATAGATGTGGTGTTAAAATTGACAGTTGTGACTTACGATGATAGTTGCATTTTTTTGAAGATTTTTTTTCCAACTGACTCCATTTTGTTGATCAAGTGTTTTGGTGAATACAACAAAAAACAAGCACAAAAATCAATGTATTTTCAATTTATGATGATAGGAAGTTAAGACCAAAAACATTTACAACCTAGGCTTTGTGGACAATACTTGTTGAATTCTTACTTGGATTTCTCTAGCTATGCATATTCAAGGAAGATGACTAGTAGCTTGACCCCACTAGCTCCCCTCCACAACACTCACTTATACGGGGCAGCCAAGCTACTCTACCCATGAAACTCCCATGGCATACATCTCATCTCTACACATGAATCATAACAATGTAAGATGGCTTCATAGGTCTGACCTGCTACACCAACAAATAGATGGGATTTTGAAAAATCTACAACAAGGTGTTGAGTAAGGGCATTCCATTCGTGGGGAACTATTCAACTTCGGCGAGAGACCATTTATTCCCTTCTCGTTGGAATAGTGAGTGTGATTCTTGGGATTTCCCCAAGAATCCACTTTTATATACCCGCTGGAAGTCGCTTGGCATTTAGCATTCTATCGATCTGAGTCGTCTTGGGGTGAGTACTTGGGAGATTAAATTCTAATAGCTGCAAAGATTATAATGATTAATTCTAAAGTAATAAATAATCTAAATCAAAAACAACAAAGAACGAATATGTAAACATAATGAATAACTAAACAAATGAATTGAAAAAATCTCACCGAATATGTGTTCACTCCTTCGAATTATCTTTATTGCTCTTGTCCATTTTGTTGTTTCAGTATTCTTGCCCGAATATTTTTAGTATTGATGCAAGCATAAATTTGTTGAGTGTCTAAGAAAAATATTGAAGATAAGTTTCTTGTCAAAAGTTTATGATTTCGGGAGGACGAATAATGATAATGACATGCCATTTTATAGATTTTGGGTTTTCGAATGATCGACTCAGATTGAAAGAGAGATCAACGGATGAGATTGATGAATTCCATGTGATGTGAGTTAGAACACGAGTTCAAGATCTTAATCTTCAGTTAAGAGTGTTCAAAAATAGAAGAAATAGACTTTGAATGCTAAAGACAAAGTCAGAAGTTGAAGAATAATGCATTCGAATGCAAACATGAGTTAATTAATTAAATAAGGATATTTAATTAATAAACACATCATGCATATGAGTTAGAACTAGTTAACTAACTAGATGTGACAGAGAGTCCTCTCACAGAGACAATCAAATGTTGAATCCAAAGATAACTGGAGAACTAAAAATAGATCTTGAGTCAGAAGGTGAGTGAATGATTAGTCAATTAATTGATAGAATAATGTGACATAAATAATTAAATATGAATTAAATGTTAATTTAATTCAACATTCGAAAGTGAGAGATTTAATTAAATAAATAAATATAATTTATTTAATTTGACTATTGTAAAGGTGGAATTGAATAAATTAAATAATAAATATTTAATTATAGATAAAGTATGACAAAGGGGGTAATTAAATAACAAGTTTTTTAATTAATAGAGGAAATATGTGTTAGAAAGGGTAATTAAATAATTAACATTATTTAATCATGACCATGGATAATATAAAATTATGTTGAAAGTGGTGTTCGCAGGCCTAGACCAATTTTCAGTGTCTACACATACAAAACATGGACACAACTCACACAAAAGTTGACATGATGCTTAGATGAAAAAATGTTGAAATAATTCCAATTTTTTTCTCTTAACTACTCTTGAAGTACAATGATTGCTTGTTAGTTAAAATTGTGAAAATATTATATATTTATATGTGTAGACACTAATTTCATCAAACTTCAAACAATGAACAACATTAGTATTAATAGTCCGCTTAAAGCAAGTAAAACTAGCATCTCTATGAAATATTGAATCATACTTAAATAATGCAAACAAAACACTAAAATACCAAAGAGACTAATTGAAATAATGTGAAGTATGTTCAAAACTATCCCATGGTGGGAGTGGTTCCTAGACATGCAAACTAACATCGTGCATCAAATTCTCCTATTAATCAATTAAGACAATTTATTGATTAATTTCCTAAGGTTCATTAAATAAATCAAATTATTTAATCAAATCCTTAAAGTTCTTCTCATTTGATTTATCAAATGTCACCTCTTAATATCATCCAAGTTAATTAATCTACATTAATTAACTTCTAATCATAATTATCATTCTCTAGCTTTTGACTCAACTAGAGTCAAATCCAAACTCTTAACTAACCCACCCACTTGCACCAATAAATCATTTATTTGATTTATTATTTCCTCTAATTACATTCAAAATGGAATCAAAATGGAATATTCTTCCAATTTGAATCTTCCCCCCAAAAGGGACTTGTCCCTTCCAACAAGGTTTTAAATGCTATTTGCACAAGTCAAACATGGCATTTATTGCACCTTTCATCCCCCCTAAACAAGTCACTTCAAAATTCAAATTTGAAATTGGCACATTGGCCAAGACTTGCACATTCCTCACCCTCTCACAACTTGACAAGTGGCACCTTGTCATTGGTTTGTGAATTATCCCACATTCATCTAAAATCACTCAATCTCCTACTCTTGAATCTATAAAATACAAAGCATTTCAACACAAATCATCCACAACAATCAAAACTTACTCATTGCAAGGTTACTCTCTTCATTTGAGAATCAATCTTGCTCATCACAACACCATTTGCCTAACAACACACAACAATTACTCATTGCAAGGTTACTCTCCACTTGTGAGAACTAATCTTGCTCATCATTTGGCATTTTGCTTATCAAGGATTGGGAAAGGGCAGCTTTCTACACAACTAAGTTGCACCAATCCACTATGAGATAGGAATGATTCATGTTTTTGCATTGTTCTTATTAGTTGCATTGTTTAACATGATTCTATATTTCATAGCGATTTCTAAGTTTGCTGATTTAAACTAACTTTTGTGCTAACAACATGAAATTGTTTAGGTCTCACTTGCAGATTTTCATTTCCACAAAATGGCGCTAGAAGGAGGGAATTTTCATTCTACTTTGTTTTATGGATGGTTTCTGATTTGAATATTGATCTATGTCTGTTAATATCTATTCTCCCTGTTCATGAAAGAAAAAAAAAGTTATTAGCAGCAATTATCAGTTGATTATTTGATATTCTAATTTGATTTTGTTGTATATGAGCATGGGGTAGATTTGATCTTATCACAGTGGGCAGTAAGAAAATAAAATGAAAAGATAAATAAAATGATGGCAAACGTGACTATCTCAGCTTGAATACATTCATAGTTTTGGAGTCACTTTTTTCTGCAAGGGATGATTTACGAACTGTGTTTTAACCTTCATAATTGTTGAGTTGTAGATGATTTGTCATTGGAACGTAGTAGGTGAAGAGAAGAAACAAATCTTGCATTGACTAACATATGGATTGTGTTGATAATGGAGTTTACAAATTGATTATTTTGTTCTTTAATGCTTTTGTTTTTAACTCGTACGCAATTGATATCAGTAGGATATTTTAGAACTTGTGGTTTTCATATGTTGATTATTTGTGCATATTGTATTCTCCTCTCACAGTCATGTAACACACCATATGGGGGGTAGGGAATTTTTTCTTTAAGTGCTCACTATTTTGAAATCTTTACCTTTAACGCTCTTAAGATATTCAGCTATGTCATGCTCAGTCATTAACTACAGAAAGAAAGCGCATAAGTTGATTCTTTCCTCTCTTTCGAATAAGAGTAAGATCACTGAGAAGGTTGAGTGTGAGGAATACATGAGTGTCCCCCGCATATATTGAATACAAAGGAACTTTGCTTATGTAATCAATGCCACACAACCACCACTTTCATCATTATTTTTCATAGTTTGTGATCTGTTGCGCATTCATCCCAAGGAATAGTATTTACTAGGCAGACACCTCTCTGTCGTTGGTAAAGTTCCCTTCACTTTCGCTAGCAGCTTCTTCAGATTTAAGGGTAGATAAAATAACTGTCGATGGTCTGAAATGGAAAAGTTCTCCATTGTTTCTACCTCCTATTTTTTGTTGCCGCTTTAGTTTCTTCTTTATGTCAGGTAAAGCAATATGTGTACAGTGTAATGGCTTCAGCAAATTTATTTGTTGGAGACTTACATTTGTTGGCTTTATTCGAAACTTATTCATTCATTGCCAATGGTTATTGTGATGGCTTTTTGTTTTTATGCGATGACTTCTTTAGTGAGGATGGCTTCAGATTGAGGGTAAGTAAATGTGATGCCTATCTCATTTGGATTTACTTCGACTTTCTAAAGAACTAGTGGCTGGAGAACATGTCTTAATGAAATTTTAAAAGTCACCCTCACCTCTTCAATTTCCTACAGGAGCTTGCAAATTTAAAGGGGTCTCTTCTATTTTTTTTAAGCAGTTGTCTCTTTGACTTTAATTTGGGTGACTTCTCCTCTATCTTCTGCGTCGGTTTTATATCCCTGCTGGCAACTAGATTTTGTATCAGATTTCATTTAATGAGGGCACTTCATATATTATATTTTATTCAGATTTTGATTGGGGATGCGTTGAAGTTATTGAAAAATCTTGTGTCTCTGTTCAATGGACGGCTCATGCAGTGAGTATGGACTGTCAAAATTCGGTAACTACCATTATTATAAAGCTAAAAGACTCCAAAGAAACTTGTAGATGTACAATGACAGGTACTAATTCGAGGTAAATGCAAATGGTAGGTGTAAAGGAAATAAATATAATGGGCCGGCGCAAATTCAGACTTTACCTTTTTGAGCGTGGTTTTCTAGACACTGCATGCCAATCTCATTACCTGTTTTTGTTTTCTTTGGTTTTAAAACATAAGAAGTCTATGTATTAAAAGCTAACTATGAGTGGGAGAATTGGCTATCATGATGGGGAGGATTTCATTTTGATAAATTCAGCACGAAAGTCTCATATAGTTTGAGGCTTTCTCTACATTAATAACTCAGTGATCGTGCGTAATGATATCCTTGGAGAGTCATAATGATTTAAATTGCTCCAATTGGTGGGCCAATTAAATATTCTAAGCTCTTTTATGCTTATTGTTTTAAATGTCAACGGATATTCTTATAGACCTAATATTAAGAAAAAAATCATTAGTAGTCTAACTAGTCATCTTCTAGTATGATCATGGGTCTCTGGATTTAAATCATTGTTTTTAGTATTTTAAACCTTTGTCATGCTTGAAACACATTTAACGAATTACCAATAAAGCTTTATCATGGATTAAAATACATTTAGGGTATCATCAATATGTGATTTAGATTGTCTTTTTTTTTAATTCTTTAAAATATTATACTTCTCATTGATGACAACTTTGTATTATTTATAGGTGTTAAAGGGTGACATCAACATTGAAAGCGAAGGTTGACATTGGAATCAAGCGAAAACGAAGGCGAATGGAGTGGAGTTAGAGATATTTTTTGAAAACAAAACTTGAAAAGCATTTTTTAATGCTTGTTTTAAAAATCTTGAAGCTTCCATTTACTACCCTATTTTTCTGTTTTTAGCTAACTCACTTTTCAATTTGGGCTTAAAATCAATCAATGACTTGATCTTTTCAAAATTGGTTAAAATTGAACCTTAGACACTTACTAGATTTCAATTTGGGATTAAAATTGAACAAGGCAACCTTCACACTTGGATTTTGGTGCTTAAAATGAATTCATCATTGCTTTTTGGACTTAAAATGAACAACTGTTTGTCATATTTTGCAATCTTTTTCACAAAGTAATATCATCAAAAAGACGTATGCGCTTCTCTCGCGCCTCACGATGATCTTGAGAATCAAAAGTTTTTTTTTATGATATTAAGTTGTCAAAAATATTGCCTCCACACTTCAATTTGGGCATTTTAAAATTGAACAAAACATGCGAGTGTGAGCACGATATATTGCGGAGGTTCTCCCCTTTGTTTTTCAACAAGGGTTGTGTGAACGATGGGATATGTTAGCTCGCTATTGTTTATCTTAGAGGGCCTGCCTTGTGGGAAAAAGTAATCACCCAAGGGAACGACCCAACCGGGAACACGCTAAAGCCAAGCGACTTCCAACCGGTATATAAGTGTGGATTCTTGAGGAAAGTTCAAGAATCACGAGGATTATTCCGACGAGATGGACAGCAATGGACTCTCGCCGATGTTGGATAATCCCCCACGAACGGAATGCCCGAATTAGAACCCCTTGTTTAGAAATTGGCCAAAACCTTGTCTATCTTGTTGGTGCAAGAGGTCATGTCCTCTGAAGCCGCCCCACGTAACATGCGGTCTTGTTGTGGAAATGGAAAGTATGCCATGGGAGATTCATGGGTACTAATGCTTGGCTGACCCGAATAAGTGAGTGTCATGGAGGGGAGCCAGTGTGGTCAAGCATTTAGCCATTCGCACAAGATATGCGCAGCTAGATTTATCCAAGTGGGAACCCAACAAGATATTGCCTCATCATCCTAGGGTTGTAAAAGTGCTTGGAATCAAAAACACTTTGCTTGGATTCAAAACATTGAAAAATGAACATTCACATGAGCCTCAAATTTCAAACACCTTGGAGGAAACAAATACCTTTGACGATTTTAAGCACTCTTGCTTTCCCTAGGGATCATATCCTTAGAGGTTTCTAAGTGCTCAAATTCTATCTTCATTTGTTTTCAAAAAAGTTAAACATAGGTAACTTTTGCCCTATTTTCCTCTATTTCCACACAAAGGACCTTGTGGGATGAGAACGAAAGTGGGACATTAGACATAAAGTTTGAAAAGATAAACAAGCAAGTGTTTTTGGTAAAAATAATTCACTAAGACAAGATAAAAGACAAATTGGATTACACATGTGTTTTCTAACATGATTTCTCGCAAGTTCAAAAATCCCAAAACCAAGGTTCAAGAAGCTTAGTCTAAAGGCTCGTGAGGAGCATCTTGAGAGACTTTTTGAGTTCAGAATATAGCTTTTTCTTCAACATCAAGGTCTTGTAAGTAGAAGTGTTATTCTAGGTCAAGTCTAGGATCAAATTCAATCACTTTCATCCATCTCTCAACCATCAAAATCAATCAAATTTCCATCTCACCAACAACTCTTGGAAACTTTGTAAACATTTGTTATGCTAAACTTCTAGGCAAAATCAAAACATCTTTGTTTGACTTAACACATCTAGTCAAACCATCATCTTATACACAAGTTCTCTCTTGGATAATACAACTTCCTAGGGTTTACGAGTTCATCTTGTTTGGCTTAACACAATTAGCCAAATTATCAAATCATCACCTCATTTGACTTGACACACTTAGTCAAACTACCATCTTGTAGGAGTTCACTCTATGGATAACACAACTTCCTAGAGCTTTACGATTACATTCATCACATTTTGTTTGACTTAACATATCTAGTCAAACCATCAATCCAATCACGATCAATCAAAGTACTAAAAAGTTTAGCATTCCCTTCAAAGTTTCTTTAAGAGTTCCATTCATCCATATCACTCATCTTTTGTTTATCTCATCTTCGTCATCGATTTGATCCTTCAATTATCCTAGTTCTTCGCTTCTTTGAACCTAAGGTTTAGATCAATCTAAAGGATTAGAGGTTCATCTCTTACATTCTTGAAAATTGATCTTCATTTTATAGTTCAAACTCAATCTCAACACAAGAGGGACATGGAATATAAATTTGATCCATCCATCATGAGCAACCCAAATCAACTAAACTATCCAAGCCTTGCAATACCATTTGATTTTCAAAGCTTGTACAATGCATACATGGGAGCATTATCTCATACAAACATCAATGGTACAACAAATATGAGCATACCCAATCCAAAGTTTGGAACACCTTTCCCAATGATAGATTTAAATCCAAGTCCAAATCTGCAAATCTATCAACCAAATGCTCAATGCATGAGTTTTTCAAACAACATTATCCCACAAAATCCATACATACCAAGTGCAACTTTACCAAACATGACCATTTCAAATCCACACTTGGTAAATTTTGGGGTAGATATGCTTGCAAATCCCCCTAATGTTGTTCAAAATCCTAGCAATATATTGGCAACTCCATATGTTGATTCAAGTCAAGGTAACACCATGCAAAATCAAAGTTACCTAAATCCAAGCAATATGATTCCCAACCACAACAATGTTCAATTTCAATCTATCATGCCAAATCAAAACATCATACCAAATCATCCCATTTTTCCATCAATATCGCAAAAACAGATGGAAACCATCCAAGCAACCCCAACAATCAACAACATTCCCATTCCACCACCACCGCCACCACCGCCAAAATACAACATGACCAATTCATTCTCCATCATGTTGCAAGCTGCACAAGAAGCTTCCCGCAAAAAGGCACTCCAAGCCCAACAAGCTACACAGCTAGTTGCTCAACAAGCACAAGCGGCTCAAGTAGCCCAACAAGCGCAAGCACAAGCAGAATTCTACGCACTATTGCAATCAATCCAAGAAGAAGTAGCACAACAAAGAGCCCAACAAAAAGCTTTGTTGGCACAAAAACAACATGACGAACAACAAGCATTGTTGGCTCAACAGCAAACACAGGCATTACTCACCCAACAAAGCTTGCAACAGATTCCCACCACAATTGTTGAAATCAAAAATCAAGATCAATCTATCAATAAGCACTTTGAAGATGTTTCAACCTTGACCAATGATCAAATCAACATACACCAAGAGCTACTTTTCAATTATGATCAAAACTCACCAAGGATGCCCAACAATGATCAAATTCAAGAAATATCAACATCACTTGATCATATGGTTGAAGACATTGGTAATCTCTCTTCCACAATTGTTGAAAACAATGTTCAAGATCTTGAAGATGCTTCTACCCCATCCAGTGATTAACTCAACATTCATCAAGAGCCACTTTTTAGTGATCTATTTCAAGATGTGTTACAATTATTTGATCCCATTGACATAATCTATGATCCATCGACCAATGATCATATCGAAAAAGTTTCTACATCGCCTTATGAGTTAGAGGAAATATCTCAAGAACGTATTCCAAAGCATGATCAAAATATTCCACCAAGGTCTAGCAATGATCCTCTCAAAAACATATGGCCATCCTTTGACCTCATGACATTTGAGAATCTTCCTATGCCTAATGAAGATATCCAAGAAAGAAATCCATTCTTTGAAATTGACCCATGTCAAGAACTTGATCCAAAGCATGTTGAAAGCAATTCTGAAATCATTCAAGATCAAGAATTTGCATCTCCAAGCTACTACAATGATATAATGGACACTCTCCTATCCATACAAGATGACCACATCCACATAGGACATACTCCTCCATCTACCCATGAGATGGTTTCTTTGGATGGACATGTGGATGATCTTCATTCAAAACAAGAGTCTCATACTCTTGAAATCATTACCAACGAACAAGAGTCTCCTACTCTTAACATTTGTACATATGATCAAGATATAGAAAAATCTAGAGATCTATCAGAAACAAATCATGAAGAAGGCTTCTACATAAGTCATGAATCAGAAACATCCTATGAAGTGAGTCATAAGGAAGACTTTTGTGTGAACAGTGAAACATCAACACTTCTTGAAGAAGAATTACAATCTTATATCTCACAAGATCAAGTTAAAGATATCAATTAGGAATTTATCCCACATGTGGAGGATCCTATCACTTATAAAGTTGGATCACTCACCTTTCTTAGAGCAAGCTATCTCATCAATAAAGAAGCTGACACTTTTGAAGGTCCACGACAAAGCAGAGAAGGAGCAACACCTTGTTTCCAAGGGGAATCATATCCTATGGAAAATAAATGTTTTCAACATATGAATTATCAAGGCAAAGGATTAGGCCTACATGAATAGGGTATCCTAGAACCAGTGCAGATTTTTGGAAATCCTAAATGTCAAGGCCTTGGCTATTCAACAATCAAGGGATCTCAACATATCAGTAATACTTCCACAAAACTGGGGGCAACTTCGTCTCGAGCAAATGTCAACATAGGGAGCACGAAGAATCCTTATGATGAAACTGATGCCAATACTACAACCCGTCATGTCACGAATCTTCATCCACCCATCACCCCATCCATGAATTGGGACCAACATCAAAAGAAAGACTTGAATCGAAGCATTAAGAACATTATCAAAGAAAAAGAAGCTAAGAAGCATATTGGACAAATCAAGTACATATGGATACCAAAAAATACAAAGAAAGATTATCCCTATCAAACTCCATCAGTCAAAGAAACTATGGGGCAAAATAAAAATGGGGCAAGTATCCATCAAAGATTTCCACAAAATAAAAAGCATGCTTCTCAAGCGACGTACAAATTGTATCAAGAAGTTGGTCCTGATTCCATGTACACTTCCATATCCACCCATTATTGCTCATCTTCCCAAGTTTGGAGAGTCAAAGGTTCCAAACCATCAACCAATCCATATTTTATCCCTAAACACACTCCATCCATGCCTCCACGCATAATATCCAATTCTCACATTGACCATGTATTGGTGGCGACCCTTCATCATAAGGATTCAAAAGGCACTCTATCGCGATGTGTGCACAAAGACAAAGTTAACTCCGGTATCAGCAAAGCAGATCAGGGATCTCAAAAGTTGCATTCAAGTGCACGTATCTTAGCAAGACAACTTCTACAAGCAGGATATCAATGGCACATTATGACAGAAGCATCAATATCAGCACCACTAGGTGGTTCAGTATCAACTTAAAATCTCTCAGAAAATACAAAAACAATCAAAAAATGTCCTAAAAAAATGGTTAACTTGATGAAAACCTGGCAAATAGGCGTCCTGGTGACAACAAAAAAATCAAAAAATCAAAAAATCCAAAACAACAGAAAAAAGGATTGAAAACAGTAAAGAAAAAAATCGTCGTCTAGCGAAAACTATTTTGGTGGTGCTTTGGACAGGTACCATGATGAAAACCTGGCAAACAGGCATCATGTGTAGAATCGAGCATCTACATGCGCCAGTTCAGAAGAAAGCATCTTATCGCATCCATAATAAAGCCAAGATTTCATCCATAATAAAGCTAGCATTTCATCCATATCATTCTTTCATCCATGAACCATTTATCCAACCCATTTTTATCCATTTGCATCCAAGGTCCAAGTCACCTTGATCTTGATAAAATTTTGGAGCACACTTTACACTTGTTTATGGTAAACATCTTGACATGGGTCATTTTCATTGATCCCATCCTATCCAACATTATCTGAGCCTTGAAGCATTATCTGAGTGAGCATTCCTCTAGAACACCCTTATCTTATCACAAGATAATCCATATCCATTCGTCCAAAAAATCTACCCATGGTCATTCAAACATTGCTAGACACTGGGGGCAGATATTTACATCTCGCTTCAGGAATAAATCTTGATCTATATGTTCACACTTATGTGGTGATCCGAACATTGGAAAATGTGAAATCAAATTGGTTAAGGCATTTGTGAACCAATAAATCCCAAATCACTATCCCATGGCATATTTTGATAGCAAGATGATGTTCCTTATCAAGTTTTATCTTTCATCGAACATCAATCTGAACAATTCATATCAGTCACATCTAATGTGCACTCCATCATCACATCAAATCATCAAAGCTATTTTGTTCCAAATCAAGCTTCACCTTGATCAATCGAATCCAATCAATCATCACCTTGTTTGACTTAACACATTTAGTCAAACTATCATCTTGTGCACGAGTTTACTCTAGGATAACACAACTTCCTTGGGTTTACAAGTTAATTATCATCACTCTATTTGGCTTAACACACTTAGCCAAATTATCAAATCCATAATCACCTTGTTTGGCTTAACACACCTAGCCAAATTATCCTTTTTGTATGAGTTTACTCTAGTATAACACAACTTCCTGGAACTTACGAGTGCATTATCACTTTTGTTTGACTTAACACACTTAGTCAAACAATCAATCCATCAATCCGATTGATCAACATTAAGCTTGGTTTCCAACAAAATCCCAAAAACAGAGCACTGATACCATCACATATCGTATCCAAATTGTCAAAATCATGCGAAAAATCCAAAAACATCCAAAAAAAAATCCATCAAAAATTTCAAAAACATCTAGAAAACTCATTCAAAAATCCAAAAACATCCAAATCATTCAAAAAATCCAAAAACATGTCGAAATATCAGAAAATCTTCAAAAATTTCATCATTGAGTCTTGTCAGTTTTTCCACCTTGTCGAACTACGTCGTCT
>VCHN02004202.1:0-12388 GCA_007115665.2 Sequoiadendron giganteum | reverse complement strand
AATGACGTTATTATTGAATATAATAAGAGTCAACAAAAAGTGGCAGAACTAGAAACTGAGTTGGCCTTGTTAAAACAAAAAATGGAAACATTGAGGTCTCAAGAGCAGGCTAGTTGTAGCTGCACTATCTTTGACCCACCTGTGGAACAATCTTAACCCTCTTCACAAGAACAGTCCTTAGCTATTGTTCCATATAACATGGGACAAGTGCCTATTGTAGTTGAAAGGGATAATAGCCCGAGAGAAGGACTCTCTAGGGAGACATTAATTCAGCAAGTTGAGGAATATAAGGAGATGGTGCAGAAAATCCTGGAGTCTTCAAGAAGGAGTGTTAGAATCAAACATGCTTTGATACCATGTTAGAATTGGCTATGGTGCCAAGATCTATGGACCAAATGGAAAGCACAAAGAAGAGAGAAAATAATATGACAAGAATAAACTTTATTCAATATCAATATGATATGATTCAATGTGTGTGTACAAATGTAGTAGAGACCCCTTGGTTATATTTCCAAGGTGAGTACATAGGAGTGCATAAGATTATGACAAGTGTCGTAATCTTATGACATGAGACGACAATGAAAAGCTATCACTCCACCTAAAGTAGAAAGGTGATAATGTGATAACCACCACAAATAGTGGATCACCCATAAAAGGTGGAAACCTAATCACATGATATGTCCATGAAAGGTGGAGGTGATAAAGTAATAAGAAGATAAGTCCACCAAAGGTGGAAATTCTCCAACAACTCCTATGTGGTCCCTAAGTAAACTTAACTAAGGTGTAATTATGACCGAGAACAAGGTACAAAATATTTAATTACACCAACACCCCCCCTTAAATGCAAATGGTGATCAAATTGAGTGAACCAAAAGCCAAATTTGACTTTCTCAAGCCTTCTAGACGCAATGGCGAGCTCAAATTTGCACCAGCAAGCTCCAATATGAACCTGCAATAAAAAAAAAAAAAGTGGAACCTCCCCAAATCTAGTACCTCTCTTCAGAAATAGACCCTCCAATGGCACCCAACCTGCTCTGATACCATGTTAGAATTGGCTATGGATGCCAAGATCTATGGACCAAATGGAAAGCAAAAAGAAGAGAGAAAATAATATGACAAGAATAAACTGTATTCAATGTCAATATAATATGATTCAATGTGTGTGAACAAATGTAGTAGAGACCCCTTCGTTATATTGCCAAGGTGAGTACATAGGAGTGCATAAGATTATGACAAGTGTCATAATCTTATGACATGAGACAACAATGAAAAGCTATCACTCCACCTAAAGTGGAAAGGTGATAATGTGATAACCACCACAAATAGTGGATCACCCACAAAAGGTGGAAACCTAATCACATGATATGTCCATCAAAGGTGGAGGTGATAAAGTAATAAGAAGATAAGTCCACCAAAGGTGAAAATTATCCAACAACTCCTATGTGGTCCCTAAGTAAACTTAACTAAGGTGTAATTATGACCTAGGAAAAGGTACAAAATATTTAATTACACCAACGAGGAGAAATTTGGTGATTGTGGATATTGTGTTGAAATATTTAAGCAGGAGGGTCCAAGGAAAATTGAATAGTGTTCATTCAAATTATGCTCTAATGTTGCAGGCACTTAGGATGTTCCCAAGAAATAAAGAAGTGGCCACTGCATTGCTGGATAGATGGAGCTCCAGAATTGAGAAATTGAAATTCATGGGAGTGGGAGCAAAACAACATGGGGATAAATATCCTATGGTTATTTCAACCTACTAATTTGTCAAAGGAGTTGTGGAGCAGAAGTTTTAGGGGTATGTTGCCCCTATGGAGTTAAAGATCAATGGGTTAAAGACTATATATGATGGAAAGGACTTAACTCCTTTGCCACATATTTTGCATAGTCAAGATGAGATAAAACCTTTGTAGATTTGGAAGGATCTGATTACTAATATCATGATTGCTTAGACCCATGAGATTTGCAGAAATGTTGATATTGGTATGCTGGAGAATACATTGGAGAAACTGTCATTTGTCATCATTTTCTTGGAGATCTTTGATAAGAAGGCCACGCCATTAATGGTGAAGTATGCTCCCTATCAAGATAAGATTGATCAAGTTATGGCTTTTAATTGGCCATCTGAGGATGATTTTGAATTATGGCAAAAGGTGTTTACAAATGAATTTGAAATATGAATATTATGTGTCTGAAATACAACTTTTTCATGTATAATGCAGGTCTGGCCTCAGAGGTTATATTTTAAAATATGCATTCTCCTTTCAAATTCAAGTACAAAGTGTTGAGGTGCAATAAAGTGTTGCAAACGGTTAAAGATGCCTTCTATGACATAAACAAGTGGCCCTTTGGAGGGCGATTTCTTTTCTTCCATAACAACTAATGATGATTCTTGTCTTATGCTTTCCACTCGCATAATGGAATTGCAACTAAATTAGGAATTAGCAGTCCAATTACAAATGGACATGTGTACTCTTCGGCCTGAGGTTTGTTGGCTCCCTTTTTTTATAAAAGGGTATTTTGGGTTGTGAGAGAGGTCTGTTGAAATATCCGAGATATGAGAAGTAGGAGTCTAGTGATACAAAGAGTATGAATGTAAGTCCAGGTTTTAAGAGGTTTTGAGTCAGATAAGAGAACTTGGTCAATTATGGGGTTCTTAAGAATGTTTGTGTTAAACATACGAATGTTTTTAGTTTATTTTCTCTCCTGTTGTGATACTTTGCATGGATTATTAATGAAATATTGATCCAAGATGATTTTCATTGATCTTCATTTGTTCTTTACTGTGAATTACGTTTAACCATAGCTTTGGTTCAAAGGATCGGTTAAATGCTTTAGTTAATCATTAAGTTCATGCAAGCTAATTATAGGATTCATAAAGAAGTAATAAATTCAGGTATTGATATGTGGATTGTAATGTGATTCATATAGATCATGGATGCTTAAATTTTCCCTATAGTTCAGTTTTCTCTTTTGACTTCACGCTTTGGGATATGGAACTAGAATTCTTATCACGTTTTATTCTCTCATGTTTTGTGTTATGGCCTCAGGATATTTTATTAAAATATTTCCTATCAATTTACTTTAGTTGTGTTTGTGATTCTCTGTTAACTGGACCCGAGCCTTTTCAAGGAATAGCTAATTTCTTGAAGGATTTCGTCCTTTTAGCATAATTGGGGAATCTATCTATTGCTTATCCATGTACAAATGAATCATTTAATGTCGTATGTTAAGAGCACATTTTAAGGAATACCCTCTTGGATTTTATAGAGTCTGAAGTGTAGGATAATTAGCCTTATCATTGTTCTCATCAAGTTGGCCATATGTTTCCTAGAATTTTATGATTGAATATGGCAAGTTCATAGAAGCTTTCAGGAAATACGTTTGGGTTGCAAAAAAAAATTCCAACATAATGGCAACTCTACTGGGGAACTATCAAATGAAAAGTCTCTAGTGCAGATTTGGTTTAGTCAGAGTCATTTGTTACGATATACTTGGTTTAAATTGTGTGCCTAATTTGTCATATTCATCGCATGTGTCTAGTTTTCCTAAGTTCTTTATCAGTATGTCAGGTAATGTTCAAACTCTTTTCCAAAGTCACGAGTGCAAAAGTGAAGTGCAATCACTTCATAATTCCCAACATTTTGGGTGGCGACTCTGATATCTCAAACACAAATATTCATACAAAGTACAAACAACAACGTGCAAAGGAGAGTCCTCGTATATGGAAGACCACGAAGAAGACTAGAAACTATACGAAACATAACCCAAAGCCAATGCTAGAGCTCGAATCGGGACAGGACAAGAAATGGGTAAAAGTAAATGATACCCCAAGTAAGTCTGTTTCATCTCCTATTGTTTCTTCTCCTACTTTAAATACCGAAATGAATAGTTCTTTTATGAGTGGAGATTCCTTAGAAGTTATTGTGTCTAAAATGGATCATGGTAGTTTTCCTTTTGAAATGGCTCGAGAAGTTGAAGCTGATATGTCTAAAGAGGAGGAGCGATGGGGTTTCTGGGAATAGGATAAACAATTCCTAGAAGCCACAACACCTAGTACTATGTCCATTTATACTAGATAAAATTTCAAACCATGAGGGACCTCTTTGAATGAGGAAGTTCCTTTTCTTCAAGATGAAGATCAGGCAGAACAACCTTACTATACTCCTACTCCAAGTGAGGTAGGAGATATCCTTGAAAATGAAACAGATATAGATAAGGATATGAAAACCTCAATTGAAGAAGAAAAGAGTTGCAAGAGATAGAAGACAATAGGGACAAAATAAGAAAAGAGAATCTAGAAAGATTCTAGGCTAAGCAGTCCGAAAGAAATGCCCAGAAAAAGAAAGTTGAAAAGATGAGGGAAGAAGTAGCTAAGAGAAAAACCTTTGAGGAAAGGGTGGCTAAGGCAACTTCTAATAGGGCTTGTGAAGTTCCTAAAGCAACAATATCTATGGGAACCTCTGTCACTCTCACATATACCCCTTCTATATCAGCTACCAAAAATTCAGATCCATTTTCTGGATCCAAGAAGACAACCTTTGTAGACCATGGGAAAGCTCATGTTGATCAACCTCAAAAAAATTCCTACAGTTTTTCAAATTATAAAAGCCATCTTAATACTAGTGATGAAAAAAAAAATGAAGCTAATCCCAGGCCACTAGATTTTCCCCAAAACCCTGAGCTCCTAAGATTGCAACTAATAAATGATCAGTTGCAGGCTGATCTGAGAAAGGCAGAAATAAAAGTTGCTAATTCCGAAATGGCAAGAAAGATAGCTTTCCTAAAGATATCTATACCTACTGCCCAAGCTTTTGGTTCAGGAAAGAGCGAGAATGAGTCGCTAAGCAAGAATTCTGAGAAGAAAATCCCTAAAGGTGGGGGTGGTGGTAACCAAGGTGGTGGAGGTGGAGGTGGTCATAAAAACTTCAACTCTTACTCAGAGGACGAAGAGGGAAGCATTGGAAAGTACAAACAACAAGGTAATGGTTAAAAGGATAAAAGGGGGGATGCTAAGAAAGATATTGAGCAACAAAGTACCACCCATAAATGCTCGTGGTGGAGGAGCGCCCCAAATTGATAGATACAAACAATTGTGTTTTGGTAATATTCGGGGGTATCCTAATCCAGTCCCAGATAATGCATGAAAGCATCTCCCAAAATTCACTGGTAATAATGCTTTTAGTGGGGAAGACCATTTGAAATCTTTTCAAGGCTTTGTTGAAGACTTTGAGCTATGGGATGATGGCGTAGCAATGAAATACTTTATGCAGTCATTAGTTGAAGATGTTAGGGATTGGTATAGAGGGTTACCTGATGCTATTATTGACTCTAGAGATGCCTTTTGCAGATTTTTCAGGGAACAATACGGGGATCAGACTGACCCCAGATTTAAATTAAATGATTTCAATAACATTACCAAGGGGCATAATGAACTGGTTAATGAGTTTAATGCTCATTTCCAAAAGGCTATGACAAGAGTTCCTGCATACTTAAGGCATAATGAAAGTGCATGTTTAGTCATGTATTGTAATGCCTATGATGCTAAAATGTGTTATTTATGAAGAGATAAAGACCCTCAAAATTTGAGGCAGGCATATAAGATGGCGATGAACATTGAAAATAATAGAAGAGCTTCTGGTAAAGTAGGGAGAAGAGAAGATCCCATAACTTTTAAAGGCACCAAGAATCAAACTAAGAAGGTTAGTAAACCTACTGCTACTGATGAGAAGATAGATCAAGTCCTTACCCTGCTGCAGAAACAAGCAAAAAATGACAAGCCTCATTTTTGAAGAAATGAAAGCCCCCCCAGGCTATAGGACTATCCCTATAATACCAATTTGAATAATGGAAAACCCTTGCAAGGAAACTAGAGAAACAATCAAGTTCCACCTTATCCTTTATAGAAGCATTCTATGAATGCCACATAAAATTTACCATGGTGTGAAGTGTGTGGAATTCCACATTCTCCACAACAGTGTGCAGTAGCACAAAATATGGTAGAATCTCAGGATGACTAGGGAGATGCCCAGTCTCCCCAGGATCAGGATACTATGACAAATGTATTATTAGGACCAACTAATCTAGCCTATGATGATTATACCTCAGATGATGAGCCTTGTGGCAGGGATGTTGATATTCAGTGTCAATATAATGATGTACACCACCAACAAGTGTTTCTGAATGAAGGAGACAATGATGACTATTTTGTGAATGAACTGGAGGTGGATAATACTGTTTTGAGAAGACCTTCCGATGAAGAAATTGAAAAGTACAGTGTTGCCTTAGTTTCTAGGGAAAAGAATAACATACAATTGAGAAACAAAATTGTTCTAGGTGATTCAAGTAAGCCTTGCAGCCTGTTCATAAAATAAAAAGATGCAACTAGAACAAATACCAGTTTGGAGGCTAAGAATATCGATTCAAAGCCTAAGGAAATAAGGGAGCCCAGGATATGGGCAAAGAAAGTTGATAAGACCAAGACAAAGAATGAATTTATACCCCAGAACACCAAAGACAACAATCAACACTCTTCTAATGATGAAACTCCCAAGGGAAAAGAAAAAGTAATCTCTGAAAACACAAATTTTCCTGAATTACCAAAGTACACTTCAATAGATATGTTCCAAGTACTTTCACAAGTTAGGGTTACTGTTCCTTTCTTAGAAATGATGCAAATAGATGAACATAAGGATAATATTTTTGAACTTATTAACAATATTCCTACAAGTAGAAAGAGTAAAGTGGTTTTTGATCAAATAAATTCAAAAGAGGATCAAGAAAAGCAAAAAATTGTAGAAGAAAATATCACATAAAGCCCTCAAATATACCTAGGAACCACTATTACTACTAATCCCAACCATGTCAATCCTTTTTTCTTAAGCCTGATTATTGATGGAAAAATGTTGAGAAATTGTATGATTTACTCGGGAGCTTCTAACAATGTGATGCCAGAGAAAATAATGCATGCAATGGGTCTAAAAGTAGACAATACATATGGTAAATGTTATGCAATGGATTGTCGGGAAGTGTCTGTCATAGGTATTATAAATAATGTTCCATATAGATTGGCAACATTTCCTGAGAAAGAGCTACACATGAGTGTTACAGTGGTGGATATCCCACCTACTTATGGCATGTTATTATCTAGGCCTTGGAGTGCTTCAATGGGTGGGAGCATATAGTGTGATTTGTCTTTTACTACCTTTTCTATTGAACAGAAAGATGTTAAAATAGATAGAGAAAAACGGGCCCCTCACATGATTGGAAATGTGGAAGAACCACTAGAGCCTGTTAGAATTAACTTTGTGGAAACTAATCTAGAAAAATTATGTGTTAAGGAAGATAAAACAGAAGAAGAGATCCAATCAACACCTATTGATAAAGAAGTACTAAAGATATTATCAGAAGGTGACTTATAGATAATGCATTTTGATGGAGCTTGTTCTAGAGATGGCTTAGGAGTAGGAATTTTCTTCATTTCCCTACAAGTCAAAACATTCAAATATTCCTTCTTGTTGCAGTTTGCTTGTACTAACAATGTTGTTGAGTATGAGGCTCTCATACTCGGTCTAAAGATAGCTTCAAAGCATGGTATTCAAGTATTAAAAGTTTTGGGGGATTCTGAGTTAGTTGTTTCCCAGATTAGATCCCACTTTGGAGCTAAAGATAAAAGACAGGCAATACAAAAATGCAGTATGGGATACTATTGAAGGATTTAGTGCTTTTGGTATTGAATGGGTTAAAGGAGGACAAAATGCTAAGGCTGACTTGTTAGCAAACATAGCTGTCAAACTTGATGATGTCACTTTTGGTGGCATCTCACAAATAGAAGTACAAACTAGGCCTACAATACCTGATAACATCTGCAACTAGCAAGTGTTTGATGATGACACAAACATTTTGAAATTTTTGCATTGTGTAGATCAGTATGAGAGCCAAGAAATTGATTTTGGCTCGTTTGTAACAGAAATTGATGGGAAGGAAACCCTGTTTGGGAATGAGGCGATTCAACTCAAAACAAATACCATCCCTCAGGTTTTAGTTGCTCTTGAAAGGGTTTTTGATGGTCTAGATATGTCAAATACTAAGCAAGCACCCACTCATAAGGAGGACCTAGAAGAAATAAACTTAGGAACAAAAGGTGCTCCTAAGAAGGTTTATGTTGGAAGGAAAATGAAGCCACATGTTAGAAGCATGTTGATTACTCTACTTAGAAAATATAGACATGTTTTTGCTTGGTCATATGAGGACCTTAAAGCATATAGGGGGGATCTTTTCCAACATGAAATCCCATTGAAACCTGACATGAAGCCTTTCAGGCAGAAACAGAGACCGATTAACCCTACCCTGCAACCCAAAATGCAGGAAGAACTTGCTAAACTAAGGGAGGCAGGAATCATCAAACCAATTAGGCACTCATATTGGGTCTCTAACTTGGTGCCTGTTAGAAAGAAAAATGGGGACATCAGGTTATGTGTTGATTTTAGAAACTTGAATGTTGCTTCTTTAAAAGATAATTACCCACTGCCTAATATGGAGGCTATGTTGCAAAAGGTCACAGGATGTGAATTGCTATCCATGATGGAATGATTTTTTGGTTATAACCAAGTAATGGTCAAAGAGTTGAATCAGTTCAAGACTGCTTTCACCACACCATGGGGGACATATGTTTATGTAAGAATGTCATTTGGACTAATAAATGTTGGAACAACTTTTCAAAGGGCTATGGATCTAGCCTTTGCTGACTTTGTTGATCTATTCCTTGCAATTTACTAGGATTATCTTACTGCCCATAGAAAGAGTGAGGAGGACCATTGTTCTCACTTAGAGAAAAAAATTATTAGAGCTTTGGAATATGGGATATCTCTGAATCCTAGGAAGTGTGCCTTCGGGGTAAAAGAAGGAAAAATGTTGGGGCATCTTGTTTCAAAGGATGGGGTTCGGATTGATCCTGAAAGAGTGGTTGCTATTGAAAGAATTACACAACCAAGAAATGTAAATGGCATCCAATCTTTCTTTGGAAAAATAAATTTTCTAAGAAGATTTGTCACAAATTTTGTTGAAACTGTCCACCCAATATCTAAGATGTTGAAAAAGGGAGAAAAGATAGTATGGACAGGGGAGCCATCCAAATCCTTTCAGGCTATCAAAGATGTAATCAAGCAAGCCCCAGTTCTCAATTCACCTGATTACTCAAAATCATTCTAGTTGTTTACTTTTGCCTCTTTTCATACTATAGCCGGAGTGTTATTGTAAAAAATCAATGATGGTTTTGAGCAGCCAATTGCATTCTTTAGCAAATCATTGCAAGTTGTGGAATTAAAATATGATATATCAGAGAAGCAGGCATATGCCCTGGTAAAGGCAGTTGATAATTTTAAGCCCTATCTAATCGGAGCAATTGTTGTTGCATATGTGTCAACGGCTGCAGTTAAAGATATTTTCACTCAGCAAGAGACTACAAGAAGGAGATGTAGATGGATAAATAGAATCCAAGAGTTTAATATTGACATACAAATCACCAAGCTTGTAAGGGGTCAAGGTTTAGCCAAATTAATGACTGAAGAAAATTTAGGGCCAAATCAGATAAACCAAATAGAACAAAAGAAGATTGCACCTTTTTGTGATATGCAAACTTATGGCTAGTATAGGAGGATTGTTGAGTATTTACAAACAATGTGATGTCCTAAAGGTATGCCCCTTACTGAGAAAAGAACCCTTAAATTGCAAGCAATTAGGTATATTATTATTGATGGTGAGCTCTGGTGGAGGAACCCTAAAGGTATTATACTCAGATGTGTGGATGGAGACCAAGTAGAGGATCTACTGATAGAAATGCATAAAGGAGCCTGTGGAGGCCATTACATGGCTAAGACAACGGATCATAAGATTTTAAGAGAAGGATACTGGTGGCCTACTGTATTCAAGGATGCTCATAGGTATGTCAAAAGATGTGATGCATCTCAGAAGTTTGTCGGTAAGTTGAATTTTTTTGGTAATCTGCCTTTGAGACCTGTGTCTGTTTCAGCCCCTTTCAAGCAATGGGGTATTGACTTCATAGGGGAGATATACAAAAAATCTAATGGAGGACATGCATGGATATTGGTGGCAATTGATTACTTTACTAAATGGATTGAAGCAATCCCATCCAGAAGGGCTACAAGTAAAGTTATTGATTTTTTGACTGATAATATCTTAAGCCGATTTGGGGTACCTAAAAGAATTGTTCCAGATAATGCAATGTGTTTCAGGTCAGAGGAATCTGTTAATTTTTGTAATCAATGTGGTATAATTGTTTCATATTCTTCCCCTTATCATCCCTAAGGAAATGGATAGGCAGAGTCCAATAATAAGAGTCTGATGAAGATCATCAAATGTATGATTGAGAAGAACAAAAAGGCTTGGGATTCAAAATTAAAACTAGCACTGTGGGCTGATAGGACAACTATAAAGAAGGCAATTGGTCATTCTCCTTTTAATCTAGTCTATGGGATGGAGGCACGTATCCCACAAAACAAATTGTTGAAGATGTGCGAATTTTTCTAGGAATATGATGATGGTGTATGTGATGAGATGCAACACAGAATGGATGAATTGAATCAATTGGATGAAACTAGAAGAGAGGCTTATAAGAGAAATGAAAGACTACAACTTCAAGTGAAGCACCTCTATGACAAAAGAGTAGTTGAGAGAAAATTTGATATTGGAGCAATGGTGTTGCTCTGGAATGCAAGATCAGAAGATAAGGGCAAGCATGGAAAGTTTGATCCCCTCTGGCTAGACCCATATATAATTATGGATACACATGGAGAAGACTCATATTTCTTGCAGTCACTTGCAGGTGAAGTTCTTGAACTGCTAGTACATGGACAGTTTTTGAAATACTATTTCTCTTGAAGTAGTTATTTTTTCCATGTACGTTGTACAGTCCTGTAAATAGTGTATATAGGTGTGTTTTCTTTTTTTTGCTTTTGTCTGCTTGTCTTTTCTAGAAAAGTCATTGTTTTTGGTTCTCTATGTATCTGGTCTACGTAACCATAGATTCTGGAATTTTGCTATGCCCGTAAGGGGGCATACATCCCCATTCGGAGCCACTAGTGGAGCTTTTAAATTCTTCCCCTTGTGAGTTTATTTATCCTCGGCTCTAATTGGTTGGGTTTCGGGTTTTACAAATGAGTCTGGGTCATAGGTGTTCTTTTTGAATGTTGACTTATTATTAATGGTGGTCGGTCATTTAAGTGAGGTCTTAATCCCTTTTGGTTGTGAATTTACTGGCCCCTCTTTACCTATCCTTTCGGTCTTTTGCGTCCTGACCATATTGTATTTTTCCATAGTGTTGGGCTGATAAATTCTTTTAGATTAACCTCTAAAAATATTTTTCGACCTCGAGGGTCATTTCCCCATCCACCTAGTCAGTCCCATTTTTTTATAAATAAATTTTTCATATGTGCAGATTGCGTAGCCGTTGGATGAAGTGATCTTCATCTAGACTGTTCCTCGCAGACCTTGCAAGGTTTCCTTCTGATGTCATAAAAGTGGTGCGAGGCGTGCGAGATGCTGCCACCTGTCGCATTTGATGGTGGGGACCAGTTTTGTTTGCTGACTAACAATGGATGTTGATGCTGACAGTTTTTTCTTTACCGATTCATCGTGGATGTCCCTCACTGACCTCGCGCAATTAAAACTTTAGTTTTAATAATGTTGCGAAGTGTGCGAATTGTTGACGGGTGGACGTCGATGTTGTATGATGGACGACCAAGGTGGGGCCCATTTCGTGCTGATGTGGTGCCTAGTAGGTGATTTCCTATTTTCCTGAAGACTGGTGAATGGACGTGGCATTTTCAAACTTTTTTTACTCAATTTGAGTCATTCTCTTGGCCTACATTGATTTTGATCAATGACTCGCATTTGAAATAGATTGGTGTTGTACTATAGTCATTTTATCTCGCGCAAGTGAATAGTAATGGTCGAGTTCGACTCTGATCTCATAATTAAATGCTAAAAGATTAGTGAAATGCTATTTTTGTGTATATTTCCACGCTGAAGAAGAATTGTCTGGTGCCAAGCGAAGCAAGCCATCTTTTTTTATTTTCAAGCCTCACTATCATTAACATTCTGCAAGTGAAACCATAAGTAACACGTACACCATTTCTTGTGTTTTCAGAAGGTTTTATGGTTGCTTGAAGAACCATTATCAATTCTTTCTTCTTCCATCCCTAAAAGATTGTTCGAGTAGATTTCCTTTAAAGGATTTTGGAGCTTGTCTTGATAATTGTTGAGGTTTATAGAATTGCAAAGCATTTCCTGTTTAAAGCTATAGAGTGCGAGTAATAACTATTAGATATATATAAAAACCCTAGCTCGAGTTTTTATGTCTTGTATAATG
>VCHN02001660.1:0-20792 GCA_007115665.2 Sequoiadendron giganteum | reverse complement strand
AAAAGATCCAAAGACAGTGAAGATGATGGGCCAATAGAGATGATGTGGCTATAAAAAAAGAGGAGATGAATGTCCTCAAATTAATGAACCAAAGATAAAATAGGAAGAAGGAAGGGGATAATTTTTCCTCCTATTCTATCTAGGTCATTCAAATATGTCCTAAGAACCCTAATAGGATTGACTATCAACCTATCAAGGTGAGCCAATACATAATTAGGAGGACTTAGGAAGGGGTGTTCTTTTAGATTTAAGGGGTTCAGCACCAAGAAAATTCTTGGATAAGATAATGTTGGAAGAAACAATGTCATATGCAAAGAACCTAAAATGAGCTAAATGAGAGATGCAAATACTAAAAATAAGCAACACCAAGTTAGGGTATGTGTACCTGGGAAGCCTGGAGATGCAATGAGGATTCTAGAAATGTAAACAAGCTTCCAACATATGCCTTGGAGGATTAAAACGTCCAAGATGGTGTATTAGTCCTATTGCTATATTTCGAGGCAAACACAAAATCTTCAGATGTTGGAACAAAATCCTAAAGAATCTTTGAAAGATATGTTGTGGAGGACTAAGACGCCCAAGATGGTGTTTTAGTCCCACTCTAAATTTTTGAACAGTTTGAATGTGGTTCTGAGCTCCTAGATTTCCACTTGCTTCCTTCCAGATCTCAGGTTCTAAAACAACCAAATCTGACTTGTAGGTAAGTTTCTATGAAGATGACAACTTAGCAATGCGACTTTGGAACTTTGACAACTTTGCACTCCAAGTGATCTCCAAGTCTTCAACCTAGATCTGCAAACATAAATGGACAAGATAAGAAAAACTTGTTGATTGTTAGTGAATGGGGGTTTTCCTTAGTCAAACCCCCTGTTGGTAATTAACCCTTGAAGTGAGAATAGAAATAATGAAGGAAATGGTGAATGAACAACATGAAATTCTACAACTCACCAAACCCTTGTAATGGATGCAAACTTGTGTGAAATGGCTGCAATGGATATGGATCTTGAAATTATTGATAGATCTTGAATTGCTTGCTTGCTTAAATAAAAACCCTACATCACAAATGTTAGCACAACAACAACACACATGATGCAAGAATAACCTTTGACATGATGCTTGAATCTTGATGATGGCTCAAAATTCTTGAAGAATTGCTCTTGAATGCTCTTGTGAACTCAATTATGCTATGATGAATGCTCTCACAAAAGACTAATGTGAAAATGAGTGAAGGAACCTTGTATTTATACTTATCTCTGCTTAATATCCTGAAATTGTATCACACCAAGCCAACATATGAATTCATTAAATGAATGAGGTTAAATACTACCAAAATTTGAAATTAAATCCCAAAAATGACTCAAGGAGGACTAAGACACCCTAGGTGGCGTCTTAGTCCCAAGTGATGAAACTTGGGGCACATACACCAAAAAGGATCCCAATTAAGATACCTCAAAATTAGGGTCTCGAAACCTTGGGGGGACAAAGACACCCTTTGTGGCATTTTAGTCCCAACCAGAAATCAAGGACGCACCAATTAGAATCATTAGGAGATCACTTATGCATTGGAGAACAACAGGATTAACCAAAAAAATATGCCATTCATAAGGCATGTGGACACAAAATAAGACAAATTAAGCCATAAAGAAGGATAAATAAAGCAAGGCAATCCAAACAAGTGTGAAAATGAAAGGGTATGCATTTTACTACACTACATTTAGCCCCCACTTTAGTGAGAGGATGAAATTGCTTCAAACTCACACTAAAGTAGCCAACCACACAATCAAGAGGGGTTCAAATATACAAATGTTAGTAAGATAGGATGACAACAATCAAGAGGGTGGTCAAGCCCCCAGGATCATGATCCTATGGATAACAAACATAGGAACAAAGGGACACACTTGTGGATGATATATGAAGCCAAAATCAGATCGCAAACATACACCATCAAAGACAAGAAAAAGGAAAAAAGGAGAAGATAAAAATTGTAACAGATCAAGCTTCGATTGGTCATCCAATGCGATGGATCGGGTCTAGGCTTGAAGAGGGTTTACAAGTCGAACATGTTGCCCACTATGCAAACAAAATGCACACTCACGAGGGCTAGTGGGAACTAGTTGTGCACTAGGTGAGCCCAAGGGGACCATATCAAAACCATACCTTCATGAATTTAATAAGGTATAAAAATGCATGCTCACACGAGCTAGTGAAGCTAGTTGTTCACTAGGTGAGCCCCAGGGGGACCATATCAAAGTCATACCTCCATGATTATAATAAGGTACAAAAGGAGAAAAAATCAATGCAACAAGAAAGAAAGATGTTCAAAGGGAGTTTTCTTAGTTCATGTGAGGTCTTACTCTTAGTGGACATCATTGTGTCACATCACCACTAAGGGGAATCTAATATGCTAAGATAGGTCACACTCTTGAAGGACATTACTCCCAATGTCACGACAAAGAGGAAAAAACATCGTATGAAGAAAGAAAATCAAATCAAGAAACATGGAAAAGTAAATGCAAATGAAATCATGCTAAAATAATGCCAATGTATACCCCCACTTTAAATAAATTGCTAACACCATACTGTGAGAAATTACTTTAAAGTAGAAAAACATGGAAAAGAAAATTAAAAAGAGGGTTGCCCCCCAGAAACACATAAGGGATCTATGGATTTGGGGTCAATATTTGTCTTTGCTGTAATGATATTAGAGAGCTCAAAATTTTCATCATTCCACACACAGAACTGGAAGAATGACACAAAGAGAGCGAAAAAAAAGAAATGCCTTTTGGGCCAACATGGAAGAGACATAGGATGTCTCAACGGCTTGCGTCATCCCTAAAAGGAAAACACAAGAAAAAAGCGAAAAGAAAAGAAAAAGATTTTGGGTCAACATGGAAGAGACATAGGGTGTCTTGACGCCTTGTGTCATCCCCAAAAGGAAAACACAAGACAAAAGAAAAAAGAAAAGAGAAATTGAAAAGCTTACACCACAAAGAAGAATGAAGGTACAAATAGAGGAATGCACAAAGAGAGAGAAACATCAAAGAGAACATCATGGGGGATCACAATACACACATGCAAGAAAAAGTGAAGAAAAAGAGAAAGACTAGTAAGGCACATGCTAATCAACCATCAAACAGGTCATCTGCATCCTAGTGTTGTTCAGTATATGTGGAATGCAAATCACTAGTGAGAGGGATCACATCAAGTGTTGTACTAGGAGAATCACTAGGTTCAACACATGTTGAATCACTCGGTTTAGGAGGATCAACATGGTTGTTATCGTTTAAGCTCATGGATGAGGAAAATAGCAAACTCAATTCAATATGCACTTCCTCATCAATTTTAACTATTTCCTCATTGTCATCCAAGTTAACCACAATAGGAGGACGAATGATAATATCCATAGAAGGTTATGGTCCTTGTTATGGTGAATTTATAGTTTTTGGTAAGAGAGAAGGATCATCATTTATTGCTTCTGTCAAGTTCAAATTTTGATTTTCAATGTTGTTCTCGTTATTCATCTTGTGAGCAATAGCACAACACCTATGCCTACACTCTCTAGCATTGTAATTTATTTTAATATGATTTTCATATTGTGTTTGTGTAGGAGTGGGTGGATCAACCATAGGTTCCTTTTCTTCTTGTGAGGGAAGAACGAAAGAAAACAATATGGAAGGCTATTCAACCACTTTCTTTTTGGCTTTATAAATTTGCTTAGACAGAAGATTAGGACTTGCTTGGTTTTCTCTAGGTCGCTTTTAGGAAGTAGGTAAGGGTGTGTTTATGGATGGGTCTTGGTTTGTTGGAAGGGCTTTAGGCTCAACCTTGTCTTGTTTAGATGGTGGAGATTCAAGCATGGGTGGAGGAAAGTTTTCAAGGGATAGCCTAGTTGTGCATTTTTCTTTGAACTTTTGATAGGATAGGAAAAGAGAGTCTTCATGTTGTCTAATAGGTTCCATGGGCTCAGGCCAGAAATAGTCTAAGGAGAAATTTCCATAGGAAGACGGGGGTCTAAAGCCACTATGGTTTACAGTGAATATTTCATTGTTGTATGGAAACTTTATGCACTTATGGACAATTAATGGGACCACATTAATGGAGTGAAGCCATTTGTAGCCTAACTTCACACAAAATTGGTCTGAATTAGATATAATCGAGAATGATACATTTGATTTCTTTGGTCCTACTTGTAAAGGGATTGTGATCGAGCCCATCGTAGTATGAGAAAAACCATCATGTTTTTTGATCCACACTTTTGGTTTATCATATCTATCTTGAGTGAGTTCATGCACATATAAGAGTTCTTCTGTGATCACATTCTCTCCACACACAAGAATAATTAAAATCCTAGGAGTGGGCTTATTATTGATTATGTCGGCTATGTAAAGAGGACCATCAGGTGCATGTTTAATTGTTTGTTTTGAAGATAAAGTAATTTCAATGGTTTGTTGTTTATGAGGCTCAATTTCAACCACTCCTATAATTGTATCAATAGGACTTTGTTCATCAGTATCCATAGGATCATCATCATCCATAGGATTTTGTTCTTGATTACTCATATGTTCATGATTTGTGTCAACATTCATCACATCAGGCTTAGTTTTTCTAGCCTTAACAAATGAAATATTATGGTTGGGCATGGGATTGGTAAATATTTGCATGTTTTGGTTGGGAGGAGCTATAAAATTATTAACTTTTCCATTCACACCTCCAATTAGGATATGAATGGAATCAATGAGGTCTTGCACAAGATGCTTAAGATGCTTGCAATGCTCTGTGGCCTATCCTTTTTGTTGGTGATAAGCACAATAGGTATTGTGTCTAAAGCTTGGAGGTAACAGTTTTCTAGGGTCAAGGGGTCAAATGAGAGGTAAGGTAATCATGTTTTTGGTTAAGAGTTGGGTCATGATGTTGTGAAGGGTGTCGAATAAGGGAGTGAATTGTCTTTGTGGATCCTTATGCGGGATGCTAAAAATCTTACACATTGTTTGTATAGACTAGCATCCTCATAGAATAACATATACCATTTACTCCAAGCAAATTAATAAAACTAAATCAAACATGCAATAGAGAAAATGAAATACAACCTATTCTATGATGGATTGGTGCCCTCCATGAAGATGTGAGAGAGCCCTTTCCCAACCATTTTCCAAGCTAAATGAGATAGACAATGAGTTGCTATGAGCTCAAGTTGCCTATAGTTTAGATGCATTCAAAATGTGTTGTTGAAATGAGAGAAAATGGCTTGCATTTATAGGAGAAGTTGATAGAAGAGAGGCCAAAATTAGGCAATGTGGGACTAAATCCCCTCCAATAGGATAGAGACACTTGTCATAATGGGATTGGTCAAAGCTTGTGCAAGTTTTGGCCAATGTGCCCATTCAAATTTGAAAAATGTCAATAAATGCATGTTGTTGAGGGTTTTGGGGGGAATTATCTTTGTCCAAAAAAGTCAAAGATGAGAGTTATTGAGGGAAAATAAGTCTTTTTAATAAATCAAATAAATTGATTTATTGATGCAAGTGGGTGAATCTAGAGGATTCTTGTAGTTAGGATTAAATTAATCATGATTTGATTAATCTAATAGGTGATCAATGTAATATGACATTTGATTTTAGAATTTTGCATTTATTTTAAAATCAAATGAGAGGAAATGAGATTTGATCATTTAATTTAATATTGGTGACTAAATTAATAGACCTTAGGAGATTTATGATTTAATTAAATAAAACTTGATTTATTAAATTAAAAGATGAATATTGACAATAATGTCAAATTTGCATGTCTACATTTTGCCCCTCTTTGAAGCAATGTACTCGTTGAATTGGTTCAAAGAATGATGTTGCCGACATCAAAATTAAAATTTTTGATTTTTCGGATGCCCCAACGAAAGGAAATACGCTAGTACATTTCCCCCTTGAGAGATCGAGCGAAAAGATTTGATTTGAGGTGGATCTCACGATAAAGAGGTTCAAAATGGATGTATGGATGATGAGACTATATGATAATGGTGATGTAAATGAGATGTTTGGAAGATGCTTAGAATAAAAAATTTATATTATCCTAAACAACTTAAATGATTATGAAAATGAGATGAATGCAATGGATGATGTTGTCCTATAATGATATGACGTGATTATGCAAGATGAGAGGATGAATGCAGCATGGATGCAGGATGGATGCATTGTTAGCGCGAAAGAGGATAGAAGAATGAGAGGGATCAACCCTTAAATTCAAGAAGATGAAGAAGTCCAACAAGTATTCTAGTCATCGAGACTTTATTGGATATGATAATGAATGATGATGATGTATTGCTTATCCAGGGATGGGAAAAGAGCATACCTTTCTTTATGTTTGATAACACACGTAGGTGCGATGCATCAAGGTATTAAGAACCAGGATGGCGTGGTGCCTAGTGTGATGGACTTTGACTCGTCAAACAGATAGGAGTACTCTTGTTCACACTTGACAAACATAACCTTATTCAGAATGCAGTTCAGAAATTCCAGACATCTCGGGCCAAAACATAAGAAGGCAAGCCTTCTTATGTGGTCAACAAGATACCTAAAACATCCTTCCTACAAACAAAACAAAGTATGCATGACAAAGTTATTTTACAAGAATATCCAACAAGCACAACAGATAAAAAGATAATGATCATTGCCCCATTCCTTTCTCTCTAAACCTGTTTTGTTTAGGCATCATCGAGAGGTCCTTGGAACGAGCGCAAAATAAGATAGGTCAAAAAGACCAAATAAAGTAAACAAACAAGCTAATGTTCTTCGTATCGCTAGCCAAGACTAAACTACTGTGGGGTACCTGATGCTTATGTCCATCGCAGGAAAGCTTCATCCTAGGACATGTAGTGATCAGGGTTTTGGTGAGACTGATTGGGTGATAAGCTATTGATACTCCGAGTTGACCAACTTGTTGACTTACTGACTTAGACTTGAGACTTTGACGATTAGGCGTTCACTTTAGAACCTGCTAAACTTGCTTTTGACTAACTCACCAAAGGGTGAAAATGACGATGATTTATTATGAGTGATGACAATCACGGGTGAAAGCGAGATGAAATGGATGCACCATTTTGGTTTTTTCAAATGTTTTGAGGCTGTTTTTGGAATTTTGAGATGTTTTACAAATGTTTTTGGTATTTTCAATATTTTCCAATGTTTTTGGTATTTTCAAGATTTTACAACGAACAGACTAACTTAAAGACCTATCCTAGGGGTCTCGAGAGCTGATCCATAGATTAGCCTTTCCTACGTTATATACGCAAAGACCACGTAGTTCAACTGGTGTTGGACCGACTTGATGATAATATGGACAAACAGATTGCCATTTTATTGCCTAAAGGACTAACTTAAGATGTAGACTAGATGGGCAAACGGATTGCCAATGCGACGGACGCCTACAAGACTGACCCAACCGTCTCGGGGGATGATCAAAGATCAGCCTTGCCTACGTTCAAGCTTAGAGACGACGTAGTTTGACAAGGTAGAAAAAAATTGACAAGACTTAATGATGAAATTTTTGAAGATTTTCTGATATTTCGACATGTTTTTGGATTTTTGATGATTTTTCTGAATGTTTTTGGTTTTTTGAATGAGTTTTCTGAATGTTTTTAGAATTTTCGCATGATTTTGACGATTCGGATATGGACATGATATGATATCAGTGCTTTGTTTCAGGATTTTGTTGAAAACCAAGCTTAATGTTGATCAATTAGATTGATGAATTGATAGTTTGACTAGGTGTGTTAAGTCAAACAAAAGTGATAATGCACTCGTAAGTTCCAGGAAGTTGTGTTATCCCAAAGTAAACTCGTACAAAAAGGATAATTTGGCTAGGTGTGTTAAGCCAAACAAGGTGATTATGGATTTGATAATTTGGCTAAGTGTGTTAAGCCAAACAGAGTGATGATAATGAACTTGTAAACCCAAGGAAGTTGTGTTATCCTAGAGTAAACTCATGCACAAGATGATAGTTTGACTAAGTCTGTTAAGTCAAACAAGATGATGATTGATTGGATTCGATTGATCAAGATCGATGAAGCTTGAGTTAGAACAAAATTGCTTTGATGATTTCATGTGATGCTGACGTGCGCATTAGATGTGACTGATCTGGATTGTTGGATTGATGTTCGATGAAGGATAATGCTTGATAAGGAATGTTTTCTTGTCAAAATATGCCATGGGCTAGTGACTTGGATTCATGTTCACAAATGCCTTGACCAATTTGATTTTATGTTTTCCAATGTTCGGATCACCACATAAGTGTGAAGATATAGATCAAGATTTATTCCCGAAGCGAGATGTAAATATCTGCCCCCAGTGTCTAGCAATGTTTGAAATGCCATGGGTGGATTCTTGGATATGAATGGATATGGATTATCTTACGATAAGATAAGGGTGTTCGAACAAAGGAATGCTCATTCGGATAATGCTTCAAGGCTCAGATAGCATTGGGTAGGATAGGATCAATGAAAATGACCCATGTCAAGATTTTTACCATAAGCAAGCGTAAAGTGTGCTCCAAAATTTTATCAAGATCAAGGTAACTTGGACCTTGGATGCAGATGGATAAAAATGGGTTGGATAAATAGGTCATGGGTGAATGAATGATACAGCTCAAATGATGGCCTTATAATGGATGCGATAAGATGCTTTCTCCTGAACTGGCACACGTAGATGCTCGATTCTACACATGACGCCTGTTTGCCAGGTTTTCATCATGGTACTTGTCCAAAGCGCCACCGAAATGGTTTTCGCTGGAGGACGATTTTTTTCTTTACTGTTTTCAATCCTTTTTCTGATTTTTTTGGATTTTTATATTTTTATATTTTTATGATTTTTTTTGTTGTCACCAAGATGCCTGTTTGCCAAGTTTTCATCAAGGTGACCATTTTTTCAGGACATTTTTCTGATTTTTTTGTATTTTCTGAGAGATTTTAAGCTGATGTTGAACCACCTGGTGGTGCTGATGTTGATGCTTCTGTCATAACGTGCCATCGGTATCCTATTTGAAGAAGTTGCTTTGCCAAGATATTTGCACTTGAATGCAACTTTTGAGAAATCTGTTCTGCTTTGCTGATAATGGACTTAACTCTGTCTTTGTGCACACATCGCGATAGGGTGCCTTCTGAATCCTTATGATGAAGGGTCGTTGCCAACACATGGTCAATGTGAGAATTGGATATCATGCGTGGAGGCATGGATGGAGTGTGTTTAGGGATACAATATGGATTGGTTGTCAGTTTGGAACCTTTGACTCTCCAAACTTGGGAAGATGAGCAGTAATGGGTGGATATGGAACTGTACGTGGAATTAGGACCAACTGCTTGATACACTTTGTATGTTGCTTGAGAAACATGTTTTCGCTTTTGGCGACATCTTTGATGGATGCTTTTCCCTTTTTGATTTTGCCCCATAGTTTCTTTGACTAATGGAGTTTGATAGGGATAATTATTCTTTGTATTCTTTGGTATCCACATGTACTTGATTAGTCCAATATGCTTCTTAGCTTCTTTTTCTTTGATAACATTCCTCATGCTTCGATTCAAGTCTTTCTTTTGATGTTGGTCCCAATTCATGGATGGGGTGATGGGTGGATGAAGATTCGTGACATGGTGGGTTGTAGTATTGGCATTGATTTCATCATAAGGATTCTTCGTGCTCCCTATGTTGACATTTGCTCGAGGTGAAGTTGCCCCCAGTATGGTGATAGTATTACTGATATGTTGAGATCCCTTGATTATCGAATAACCAAGGCATTGAAATTTAGGATTTCCAAAAATTTGTACTGGTTCTAGGATACCCTGTTCATGTAGGCCTAGTCCTCTGCCTTGATAATTCATTTGTTGAAACATTTTATTTGCAAAAAGATATGATTTACCTTGGAAACAAGGTGTTGCTCCTTCTCTGCTCTGTTGTGGACCTTCAGAAGTGTCAGCTTCTTTATTGATGAGATAGCTTTCTCTAAGAAAGGTGAGTGATCCAACTTTATAAGTGATAGGATCCTCCACATGTGGGATAAATTCCTGATTGATCTCTTTGGCTTGATCTTGTGACATATCAGATTGTAGTGCTTCTTCAAGAAGTGTTGATGCTTCGCTGTCTACACAAAAGTCTTCCTCATGACTCACTTCATAGGATGTTTTTGATTCATGACTTATGTACAAGCCTTCTTCATGATCCATTTCTGATATGTCTCTGCATTTCTCTACATCTTGATCATGTGTACAAATTTTAAGAGTAGGAGACTCTTGTTCCTCAGTAAGAGTATGCGACTCTTGTTTTGAATGAAGATCATCTACAAGTCCATCCAAAGAAAGCATCTCATGGGTAGATGGAAGAGTATGTGCTATGCGGATATGGTCATCATTTGCAACATCTTGTATAGATAGGAGAGTGTCCATTATATCGTTGTAGTAGCTTGGAGATACAAATTCTCGATCTTGAGTGATTTTGGAATTGCTTTCAACATGCTTTGGATCAAGTTCTTGACATGGTTCAATTTCAAAGAATGGACTTCTTTCTTAGATATGTTCATTAGGAAGTGGCTCAATATTCTCTTGAACTTTGAGAGGATTTGGATCAAATGTTGAGATAGGGATTCCTTCAATATCTTTAACCATGAGGTCAAAGGATGTCAATATGTTGTTGGAAGGGCCATTGCTAGACCTTGATGGAATATTTTGATCATGCTTTGGAATAAGTTCTTGAAATATGTCCTCTGACTCATTAGGTGATGTAGAGACATTTTTGATATGATCATTGGTTGATGGATCATAGATTATGTCAATGGGATCAAATAATTGTAACACATCTTGAAATAGATCACTAAAAAGTGGCTCTTGATGAATGTTGAGTTGATCACTGGATGGGGTAGAAGCATCTTCAAGATCTTGAACATTGTTTTCAACAATTGTGGAAGAGAGATTACCAATGTCTTCAACCATATGATCAAGTGATGTTGATATTTCTTGAATTTGATCATTGTTGGGCATCGTTGCTGAGTTTTGATCATAATTGAAAAGTAGCTCTTGGTGTATGTTGATTTGATCATTGGTCAAGGTTGAACCATCTTCAAAGTGCTTATTGATAGATTGATCTTGATTTTTGATTTCAACAATTGTGGTGGGAATCTGTCACAAGCTTTGTTGGGCGAGTAATGCTTGTGTTTGCTACTGAGCAAACAACGCTTGTTGTTGGTCATGTTGTTTTTGTGCCAACAAAGCTTTTTGTTGGGCTCTTTGTTGTGCTACTTCTTCTTGGATTGCTTGCAATAGTGCGTAGAATTCTGCTTGCGCTTGTGCTTGTTGGGCTACTTGAGCCACTTGTGCTTGCTGAGCAACTAGCTATGTAGCTTGTTGGGCTTGGAGTGCCTTTTTGCGGGAAGCTTCTTGTGCAGCTTGCAACATGATGGAGAATGAATTGGTCGTGTTGTATTTTGGCGGTGGTGGCGGTGGTGGTGGAATGGTGTTGATTGTTGGGGTTGCTTGGATGGTTTCCATCTGTTTTTGCGATATCGATGGAAAAATGGGATGATTTGGTATGATGTTTTGATTTGGCATGATAGATTGAAATTGAATATTGTTGTGGTTGGGAATCATATTGCCTTGATTTAGGTAACTTTGATTTTGCATGGTGTTACCTTGACTTGAATCAACATATGGAGTCGTCAACATATTGCTAGGATTTTGAACAACATTAGGGGGATTTGCAAACATGTCGACCCCAAAGTTTACCAAGTGTGGATTTGAAATGGTCATGTTTGGTAAAGTTGTACTTGGCATGTATGGATTTGGTGGGATAATGTTGTTTGGAAAACTCATGCATTGAGCGTTTGGTTGATAGATTTGCAGATTTAGACTTGGATTTAAATCTATCATTGGGAAAGGTGTTCCAAACTTCAGATTGGGTATGCTCATATTTGTTGTACCATTGATGTTTGTATGAGATAATGCTCCCATGTATGCATTGTACAAGCTTTGAAAATCAAATGGTATTGCAAGGCTTGGATAGTTTGGTTGAATTGAATTGCTCATGATGGATGGATCAAATTTATATTCCATGTCCCTCTTGTGTTGAGATCGAGTTTGAACCATAAAATGAAGATCAATTTTCAAGAATGTAAGAGATGAACCTCTAATCCTTTAGATCAGTCTAAACCTTAGGTTCAAAGAAGCAAAGAACTAGGATAATTGAAGGATCAAAGCAATAATGAGGACAAGATAAATGGAAGATGAGTGATATGGATGAATGGAACTCTTAAAGAAACTTTGAAAGAAATGCTAAACCTTTTAGGACTTTGATTGATCATGATTGGATTGATGGTTTGACTAGATGTCTTAAGTCAAACAAAGTGATTTGATTTCGCCTAGAAGTTTAGCATAAAAGATGTTTACAAAGTTTCCAAGAGTTGTTGGTGAGGTGACTTTTGATTGATTTTGATGGTTGAGAGATGGATGAAAGTGATTGGATTTGATCCTAGACTTGACCTAGAATAACACTAACACTTCTGCTTACAAGACCTTGATGTTGAAGAACATGCTATATTCTGAACTTGAAAAGTCTCTCAAGATGCTCCTCACGAGCCTTTAGACTAAGCTTTTTGAACTTTGGTTTGGGATTTTGATCTTACGGGAAATCATGTTAGAAAAAACATGTGTAATCAAATTTGTCTTTTATCTTGGTTAAATGAGGTTCTCTTTATCTAAGACACTTGCTTGCTTAGGTTTTCAAACTATATGTCTAATGTCCCATTCTCTTTCTCATTCCACAAGGTCCTTTATGTGGAAATCGAGGAAAATAGGGCAAAAGTTCCTTATGTTTATCCTTATTGGAAACAAATGATGGTAGAATTTGCACACTTAGAAACCTCTAGGAATGTGATTCCTAGGGAAAGCAAGAGTGGGCAAGTTCGTCAATAGGTATTTGTTCCCCACAAGGTGTTTGAAATTTGAGGCTCTTGTGTATGTTTGTTTTCCAAATTTTTGAATCCAAGCAAAGTGTTTTTGATTCCAAGCACTTTTTACAACCCTAGGACGATGAGGCAATATCTTGTTGGGTTCCCACTTGGATAAATCCAGCTGCGCATATCTTGTGCGAATGGCTAAATGCTTGACCACACTGGCTCCCCTCCACGGCACTCACTTATTCGGGTCAACCAAGCATTAGTACCCATGAATCTCCCATGGCATACTTTCCATTTCCACAACAAGACCACATGTTATGTGGGGCGGCTTCAGAGGACATGACCTCTTGCACCAACAAGATAGATAAGGTTTTGGCCAATTTCTAAACAAGGGGTTCTAATTCAGGCATTCCGTTCGTGGGGGATTATCCAACATCGGCGAGAGTCCATTGCTGTCCATCTCGTCGGAATAATCCTTGTGATTCTTGAACTTTCCTCAAGAATCCACACATATATACCGGTTGGAAGTCGCTTGGCTTTAGCGTGTTCCCGGTTGGGTCGTTCCCTTGGGTGAGTACTTTTTCCCACAAGGCAGGCCCTCTAAGATAAACAATAGCGAGCTAACATATCCCGTCATTCACACAACCTTTGTTGAAAAACAAAGGGGAGAACCTCCGCAATATATCGTGCTCACACTCGCATGTTTTGTTCAATTTTAGATCCCAAATTGAAGTGTGGAGGCAATATTTTTGACAACTTAATATCATAAAAAAAACTTTTGATTCTCAAGACCGCCGTGAGGCGCGAGAGAAGCGCATACGTCTTTTTGATGATATTATTTTGTGAAAAAGATTGCAAAATATGACAAACAGTTGTTCATTTTAAACCTCAAACCAATGATGTGTTCGTTTTAAGCACCAATTGAAATGTGAAGTTACCTTGTTCAATTTTAATCCCAAATTGAAATCTAGTAAGTGTCTAAGGTTCAATTTTAGCCAACTTTGAAAAGATCAAGCCATTGATTGATTTTAAGCCCAAATTGAAAGGTGAGTTAGCTAAAAACAGAAAAAAAGGGTAGTAAGTGGAAGCTCCAAGATTGTTGAAACAAGCATTAAAAAATGCTTTTCAAGTTTTAGTTTCAAAAAAAAAAAATATATATATATATATATATATATATATATATCTAACTCCACTCCATTCGCCTTCATTTTCGTTTGATCACAACCTTCAATTTCAACCTTTAATTCCAATCTGGATGTCAACTTTAACCTTTTTCCTTGCCTTCCTATAAGAGAACAAGACAAATCATGTAAATATCAAGTTGTTAAATTAAATTCATTTTTGTAAGCACCAACATCAAATAATAGAATTATTTTAAATGAGCATACTAATTATTTCAAACTAATAATTAGAGTCCTGATTTGCAGATAGGTAATATTAATCACTTAGTCTGCAAAATTCATAAATGAGCAATACAACTAATGAGGACAACTGCAAAATGAATGACTTCAAGATAACTATGACCTTGATCCCTATAGTTACGTATAAACTAGATTTGCAGGCCTACATTTCACATTTAATACTCTGTCCAACCCTTAATGAGTTCTCACAAAAGTCTTTTCCATGAAATTTTCTTGTTTCACACGTCAACCAATAATATTTATTGCCAATAAGATCTTGTCAGTACTGATGCTCTCACTGGTGGAAATTTAAAAACCGATTTAATGATGTTGCCTTTGGTTGACTCCCCGTGCTTTTATGAACAACCATTACTTGAGGGTGGCTCCAAAAAGATTTGAGTATCAAAATTTTAAACGTCTCCCCAAGGCAATTACTACTGTCGGCTGAGTACAGAGTTACCCATCCCTTTTTTCATGCATGTGGAGGAATGGGAGTCTACGCTGGACATGGGAGCTGTGAGAGGAAGTACGTAGACTGTTTCTCAGAATAACTCAAAAAGACATTAGCTTATGGCTTGCACAACAAAGAATTTATTAACAAGTCATAAGAAAATATTGTTGGCAGATGTAAAGTTGAATCTGCCTATGCCAAAATAGAAGCATAGAGAGGGTGCGCGAGTTGAAGCTAGTGTGAGTAGTAGGTGAATGATTAATGAGACTAGCAGGCGATGACAAGAGGTGCAGCGTATTGACCAACCTTTTATTGATCTGGCCAACATAATGTGTATAATACATTTATCCTACTGCGAACAGTCATGTATGGGCCAGCAAACCAGCATTGGTCTATCCTCATTCCAGTTTTCTTCTTTCACTCGTCCCTCTTATAATGATGCTACAATACAACAATACTCTCGGTTGGCTGATGGAATGTTAGGAAATTGTTAGATGCTATAAAAGAAAGATGGGGATTTTGTCCTAACTGGTATTTCGAGGTAGGCAGCTCAAAGTCATATGGTATTTTCTTTGAAAGCTATTTGGCAGGTGTGAAACCGTATTCCTTAACTTTTTCTAGGCGTATGCCAAAATGGGTGCTTTGGAACAGGTATGTGAACTTCGCTTGATTGCATACCTTTGCCCACGACTTTTTGGCCTGAATATATTACACCAAGTAGATCCTTGCAAAAAATTAGTAGGCTTTGAATGTGGATGCTATCTCATGGACAACAAGATTGCAGGACCCATCTATTAAAAGCTTAAGGAAATTTTCAAGCAAATACTATTAGTAGGTGTAAAGCTGAAATAATGTGCCAAAAAAAATAGATAGCAAATAATAGAGCTTAAAGACCTCTTTTTTTTTGTTTTTGTTTTGAGCTAACGCAATTTGTAGATGTAAGACAATGCCCAAAGGTTTTAACATTGCTTTTTCCTAATATCTCTACCCACACGCATTGTTTGGTCTGTTCACATTATGTTACTTATGTTTCATTTTCACGTTTTCATTAACCTATCGGCCTGAATCTAGTTGACAGCGAAGACAACTTCAGAACAGAAAGAATAAAACAACTTACTATCTAAACAAACCCCATATTCGAATGCATATCTTGTCAATGAAGTTCACATGCCTTTCACATCAAGCTTACTCATTAAGTGCACACAAGCTAGTTGTGTAGCAGAAGTGGGTCACTGTCAAATAAGACACTAACTTAACATATATAACTCCCTTGTGGAAAGCAACAGTTCTTTTAATTTTCCCACTTGTCTTACACACCAATCAATCAAATGCATATAACCTACTCCTTGTAGCTAGCATTCCTTTTAACATCATACTACGCATGCTATACAAATCACCACTGAAACTCATATTAGATTAGACATGAATGAGTGCATAGAAATAGAGTGATGTCCATCTAGTAGCAATAACAAGCACAGTTTAGATGGTATCGATGACACCCAGGGAAATAAGAAGAATGAATAACATAATGTGACTCAACACAAGTGTATTATCTAACAAATGGTTCATAAAACTATTGGGAATCATTCGAATGCATTGCTACTGTGATTTAGACCAGTTTTTATAAACAATGGTTTTCAGTTACTTGCACCAGACATTTAATGAACAGTGGATACGTCGCAATTTTATTTTTTTCATATATCTTATTTTAATAAAGATTTGAACAGACACAAATCTTATCACTACAGCAGTTCCAGAATTTCTATGAATGACCTAATTTATAAACTAGACAACCGGAATTGGGCACTCCTTCTAGCGCCATTTTGTGGACGTGAAAATCTGCATATGGTTAGCAACATGATACAAACAATATAACAGAAATTCCTATCCCTATGAGATAATAATCCATGATTCAAATGCAACCAAACAACAAAATTAGATAAAACATCTAAACCATGAAATGAACCTATCCCATAGTGGATTGGTGCAACTTACTGTTGTAGGAAGCTGCCCTTTCCCAATCCTTGATAAGCTTAATGAGATAGACAATGAGATGCTTGAACTCAAGTTGCCTATAGTGTAGATGCTTGGATATGTGGCTGTTGTGTTGTTTGAAGGAGAGAAGCCTTCAACTTATAGATGAGCTTGAAGAGAGGAGAGGCCAAATTGATGAATGTGGGATCATTCATGGGCCAATGACAAGATGCCACTTGTCAAGGTGTGAGAGGGTGAGGAATGTGCAAGTTTTGGAAAATGTGCCAATTTCAAATTTGAATTTGAATGACTTGACATGTTTTGGGGGGATGAAAGGTGCAATAAATGCTATGTTGACTTGTGCAAATAGCATTTAAAACCTTGTTGGAAGGGACAAGTCCCTTTTGGGGGGAAAATTCAAAATGGAAGAATATTCCATTTTGATGCCATTTTGAATGTAATTAGAGGAATTATAAATCAAATAAATGATTTATTGGTGCAAGTGGGTGGGTTAGTTAGGAGTTTGGATTTTGACTCTAGTTCAGTCAAAAGCTAGAGAATAGTAATCATGATTAGAAGTTAATTAATGTAGATTAATTAACTTAGGGGATTATTAAGAATTTGATATTTGATTTTAAATCAGTTTGATTTATTAAATCAAATAAGAAGAACCTTAGGAACTTAATTAAATAATTTGATTTATTTAATTAAGCTTGATGAACCTTAGGATTAAATCAATAAATTGCTTTAATTGATAAGTAGAAGAAACGAATGCATGATGTTAGTTACAGTGGAATGCATAATGTTATTTTTGGATGTCTACAGATTCAAGGCTGGAAGAGTCAGAGAATATGATGAATGTGGGATTATTCACAAGCCAATGACAATATTCCACTTGTCAAGATGTAAGAGGATGAGGGTTGAGAACATTGTGGCCAATATGACAATTTTTAATTTGAATTTTGTTGAAATGACATGTTTAGGGGGGATGAAAGATGAATTAAATATCAAGTTTGGCATGTACAAGAGACATGTAAAAGCATGTGTATGAGTGTTTAATGCTTTGTTGGAAGAGACAAGTCCATTGGAGGGAAGATTCAAATTGATAGAATATTCCATCTTGATGCCCTTTTGAAAGTAATTAGAAGAATTAATAAATCAAAGAAATGATTTATTGTTGCAAGTTGGTGGGTTGGTTGAGAGTTTAGATTTGAATCAAGTTGAGTCAAAAGCTAGAGAATGGGTGATTATGTTAGAGGTTAATTAACTAGGAGGATTTTAGGAGTTTGATATTTGATTTAAATAATTTTGATTTATTGAATCAAATAAGAAGAACTTAAGGACTTAATTAAATAATTTAATTTATTTAATTAAATAATTTAATTTATTTAATTAAATTAAATTAAGCTTAGGGAATTAAGAAATAAATTTCTTTAATTTACTAATAGCAAAATTGAATGTTAATTAGAGTGGGATGCATGATGTTGATTATTTTACATGTCTACATTTTTCTCCTCTTTGAAGCAATGTACTTGTTGCATGGGTTCAAAGAATGATGCTACCAACACCAAAATTAAAAAAAATTATGATTTATTTATTTGGATGCCCCAACGGAAATAAGAACGTTAGTACATTCCTCCCTCGAGAGATCAAGCGAGAAGTTCAATTTGAGGTTGATCTCACGAAAAAGAGGTTCAAAATGAATGTATGGATTTTTATACTATACGATCTATATGATAATGATGATGCAAATGAGATGTTTGGAAGATGTTTAGAATAAAAAATCTATATTATTTTAAACATCTCGAATGATTATGCAATCCATGTGAGATTGAATGAGATGGATGATGTGTCCTATGATGATATGATGTGATTATATACAATGACAGTGCAGATGCAAGATCGATACATTGTTAGCATGGAAGAGGATAGAAGAATGAGAGGGATCAACCCTTGAATCTAAGAAAATGTAGAAGTCAAACAAGTCCACTATTTGTTAAGACTTTATTAGATATGATGATGATTGATGATGATGTAATGCTTATTCAGGGATGGGAGAGGTAAAGAGCATAAATTTCCTTATGTTTGATAACACACATAGGTGCGATACATTAAGGTATAAAGACCCAGGATGGGGTTGCACCTAATGTCATTGAATTTGAATCAACAATCAAGTAAGAGTGCTCTTGATCACATTTGACATACAAAAACCTTGCTAGGACGGACCCAAAAACGCAGGTATTCATGAGGTTATATTACAAGAACATCCAAGAAGAAAATCAAGCAAAAAGATAATGATCATTGCTCCATTCCTTTCTCTCTAAACCTATTTTGTTTAGGCATCATAGAAAGGTCCTTGGAATGAATGCAAAACAAGATAAGTCAAAAAAACCAAGATAAAGTAAACAAACAAGCTAATGTTCTTCGTATCGCTAGCCAAGGATAAACTAAGGGGTTACCTGATGCTGATGTCCATCATAGGGAGGTCACATTCCCAGGACATGTTTTGATTAAAATGATTGGATGATAAGCTATTGATACTCCGATTTGATCAGCTTGTTGACTCACTGATCTAGACTTGAGACTTCGACGATTAAGCATTCACTTTTAAACCTACTAGACTTGCTTCTAATTGCTTCACCAAATGATGAAGGCTATGATTGATTTATTATGCGTGGTGATTATTTTGGGTGAATGAAAGATGAGATAGGTACACCATTTTGAATTTTTTAAATATTTAGATGTTTTTGGTGATTTTGAGGTATTTCCATGTTTTGGGAAATTTTTGAGATTTATGAATGATTTTCGATTTTGTGTCTGGGGGCCAATCAAGGATAGCCTTGCCTGTGTTTAAGCTCAAAGATGACATAGTTCAGATGAAAATTTACTTAACTAATAATGAGATAGATGGGAAAATGGATTACCATTGCGATGAACACCTAAATGACTGACCTAAAATGTGAAAAATATGGACAAATGGATTGCCATTGCTACAAACACCTAAATAGATGGGAAAAAATATGCCATTGTGATAGACGCCTAAAGGGCTGACCTAAAATGTGAAAATAATGGATAAACAAATTCCCATTGTGATGAACACCTAAATAGATGGGCAAATGGATGCCATTGCAATGAACGCCTAAGGGCTAACCTAAAAAGTGAAATAGATGGACAAACGGATTGCCATTTCAACCAACGCCTAAATAGATGGGTAACTAGATGCAATTGTGATAGAAGCCTAAAGGATTGACCTAAAATTTCAAATAGATAGGCAAATAGTTTGCCAATGCGACGGATGCGTAAGGACTAACCTAAAATGTAAACTAAATGGGAAAATTGATTTTCAATGTGACAGATGCCTAAATAGATGGGAAACCATATGCCATTTTGATGGATGCCTAAGGACTGACCTATAATGTGAAATAAATGGGAAAATAGATTACCAATGTGATGAATGCCTAAAGGACTTAACTAAATGTGAAATAAATGGGCAAATAGATTGCCAACGTGATGGATGCCACAAGGATAGACCTAAATGTGAAGTAAATGGGCAAACAAATTTCCAATGCAATAGGCACGTAAAGGACTGATCTAAATGTCTCGGGTGATGATCAAAGATCAACCTTGCCTACGTTCAAGCTTAGAGACGATGTAGTTCAACAAGATGACTCTATTTTTTGATTTTTTAAGATTTTTGAGATGTTTTTGTGATTTTTTATTGTTTTGAACATTTTTAGATTTTTGATGAATGTTTTGATAATTTTTAATATGGATACGTGATGATATCAGTTCTTTGTTTCAGGATTTTGTTGAAAACCAAGCTTAATGTTGATGAATTAGGTTGATGGAATGATAATTTGACTAAGTGTGTTAAGTCAAACAAAAGTGATAATGCACTTGTAAACTCTAGGAAGTTGTGTTATCCTAGAGTAAAATTGTACATAAGAGGATGGTATGACTAAGTGTGTTAATTCAAATGAGGTGGTTTTGGATTTGATAATTTGGCTAAGTGTGTTAAGAAAAACAAAGATGATAATGAACTTGTA
>VCHN02004073.1:0-12677 GCA_007115665.2 Sequoiadendron giganteum | reverse complement strand
TTTCATTCTGATTTTTAAAAGTCTTTCCTTACTGTTTTATCTATTTACTTAGTATAAGTAGGGGAAAGTAATACTTGTTGCTTACTGTGTCTATTTTATTTGTTTTACCCTAAGGGGGCATTAGTTTGTTTTCACCTTCCTCCTTTGCACTTTGTGCGGATCCGAAGGGGGTAGTTGGAAACGATTAGTGTCTTCTTCTTAGCGGGACCTGCTTGGGGATTTCATCACCCCAAGGGATGATTCCAACCACGCATATCGGCAGGGTATATAAAGGGGGGAGAGTCAAAGTTGTACCCCAATCTAGTTGCGTTGTAATTAGCGGAACGTCGAAGCTAGGGTGATACCTAGATAGACGTGAAGAGTTGGTCTGAGCCTTTCAATATCTCGTTGGGGCTCCCGACTCATGCTTGTGATGGACTGGTGTTCACGGTTGTGCCTCACGTACCGAGCGTATATCGAGGACTCCCTAGAAACCTTGTTCATCCTAGAGTAAGACCTTTGTCGACCATACCCGTTAAACACTAATCATAGGATTGTGCTTGTTCAAAGTGTCTTTCTATAAAGAACTAGTAAATTTTGATAAGTCAAACCGTCATTAAATCATTTTAAGTCCTTGCCAAAATCCCTTATCCAAACCAAGTTACATTTTCCACTGCAGAGGGGTGAACTTGCCCCACTATTTCAACCTTTTTTACCGCAGAGGGGCAAACTTACCCCACTATTTCAGCCTTTTCCACCGTAGAGGGGCAAACTTGCCCCACTATTTCAGCCTTTTTTACCGCAGAGGGGTGAACTTGCCCCACTGTTTCAGCCTTTTCCATCGTAAAGGGGCGAACTTGCCCCACTGTTTCAGCCTTTTTTACTGCAGAGGGGCGAACTTGCCCCACTGTTTCAGCCTTTTCTACAGAAGTGAGAATACGCCCCCTGAATAGATAGTTTCATCCATTTGACCTCTCCAAACCTCCATTTGAATCCTCGAAGCCTCCATTTGACCATTTGATCATCCTAAACACTCATTTGACCAGTCCAAACATCCATTTAACCATTCCAAACCTCCCTTTAACCTTTCTAAAAACGTTCATTTACCACATTCACATTGATCATTCCACCATTTGGGATACCCATCTTACCGTGTGACCTAAAACATTTCCAACAACACATCTTCCATTTTCCTTCATCATCATCCCTCATCACAAAATTCCTTAAAACCTTGTTTTAGGAGTTATCTCCCGAATTGACCAAGGCATTGAGTTTGATCATTATCCTACATATCAATCTTTGTCTTCAACCTAATCAATCTACTTCTATCTTGAGGCGGATTTGTATTGAAAGTCAACATCATTGACCCAAATCAATCCCCTTCCATCTCAAGGCGGATTCGATGTCATGATCATTGATTTAATCCAATCAACCAATGTTATAAGTCACTTAGGGTAATTTCCAAATCAGGTTTTAAGATCCCCTCAATCAAATCCAACCATCAATCCAAATCATCATTTGATCCAATCAAATCAAATCCTCATCCAAATCATCAATTGATCCAAACAATCCAATCATAAAATTGATACATCATCAATTGATCCAAACAATCCAATCATCAAATCGATACATCATCATTTGATCCAATCATCCAATTGATACATCATCAATTGATCCAAACAATCCAATCATCAAATTGATACATCATCATTTGATCCAATCAAATCAATCCTCATCCAAATCCTCAATCGATACACCATCAATTGATCCCTCATCCAATCTAAGTCAATCGATCCAAATCATCACCTAGATCATCCTCTAGAGATTACATCTTGAAATCACCTAGTTGTTTTGCACGTTCATGCCCATTCAAACCCATTCACAAACGAAAAAGCAAATGGCAGACCAACAAAATCAAGGCTCCCAACCAAATGTCCCTCAAGATCCTAATAACATTCCACATGATCCTCATAATGGTGTCTCATCTCAATCAAACACCAACATCCAGAACATCACACCACCTAGTGACGAAAACATAGTCAATCAACCTGAAGTCACCATTGACGAATATCTCAGTAATCCTGCCAATGTCCAAATGATAGATCGTCTCCTAAACGAACGTGGGGATAAGATCCTTTCCACCTTACTCATGAAGGGAGTCAAACCACCATCCGGTTTCAATACATCACAATATGCCCTTCCCCCATTTGTTGACCCACAAACCTCACAAAATGTTCCAGAAAATTCCTACATTCCTGAAGGTGCCCACACTAAAAATTGGTACCACCCCGAACTTGGAAATGCTATCATCCATCAAGTCCAAGAATATCCTCATCTTCCAACCACAACATCTACTATTCCACCATCTGATCCTAATGACCCTCATACCTATGGCATGTCGCCATACATCCCATCTACTCCACCACTTCCTCCTCCATATTCTAATATTGGGGGCACACCTCCACTTACCAATGTGCTACCTCCTCAATTCCAACAACCTCCAAATAATCCACACCAATCCACCACACTATCAACACCGCCACAACATGTTGCTACTATCATAGCTTCATCTCAACACTTGCATTCACAACATCCACAACACACTTTTGTTCTCACACAACCATCACATCAAGTGGTGTAGCATACACCTCAACAACAACAACACATCCCATCTCATCCATCTCAACAACAACAACATATCTTATCTCACCCACCTCATCAACAACAACAACCTCCACCACAACATGTGCATATCCCTACACAAACACATCATAATCCACTCACCAAGTACCTCTATCATCCCTCTAGCACATACACTATTCCATCCCATACGAATCCTCATCAAAATGCGCAAACCCAAATGCATACCCAACCGCCACCTTACACCAATCCTTCACAACCTCAACACAATCCCCATCAACAAACATTGAATCTGTATCCATATGTCTCACAACAACCCACCGTTGCAAAACAATGCCAAACCTATTTGCCCTACCTTCAACAACAACACACTCATCAACTGAGGGCACCTTACACTTCCTATTACCAACAACCATCATCACATCAACAAAGAGGCCCTATCTCTAACCAAAATGCTATGCAGCAACCAGACCCCTCTCTTGTTTCCTACTATCAACAACAAGTGGCTCCCACTCAACACCATCAAACATCCAACTATCATTCCACTTACAATCAACCAATGCATTCATATCCAACTCAAACCCTTTATGATCCAACAATGGTAGGACCATCATCATCATACCCATAATATTACTCATACAATCAATCCACTTTGACTCCCACGACTCCCATCAATAGGGACTTGGAAGAAGTAAAAGCAGCATTAAAGGACTTGCAAGCTGGAGCAGGTAAACAATCATTCAAGTTTGAGGACATATGTCCTTATCCTTTTGATCCCTCCATCTCGTTGATTCCTTTTTCCAAACATTTCGATATACCAAAGTTTGATAAATACAAAGGAACTAAGGATCGTAGAGCTCATCTTCAAGAATTTTATGCTCATTGCCAAGAGGTCATGCATAACGATAACTACCTTATCCGAATTTTTCCTAAAAGTCTACAAGGGGTTGCCCTCAACTGGTTTATGGGTTTTGAAAAGGGATCTATCAAAACCTTCACACAATTGTCTGAACAGTTTGTCTCTCATTTCTCTTTTAACCTAGAGAAAGATATTGACACACTTGATCTCCTCAAAGAAAAACAACGTGACGGAGAGACCTTTGCAAGCTACTTGCAAAGATGGCGTGCCTTGGCTAGTAGGATGAAATCCCCACCAACAGAAAAGGACATGGTCACGTTGTTTATCAAAAAATCCCACCCGGATATGGCGCACAATTTCCAACTCCAGTGTATCACTACCTTTGCAGGACTTGTGGAGAAAGGACCCATCTTAGAATGAGCCCTTGTCACAAGAGGACAAGTCAAACATTTCAATTCTGATAGAGAAAAATCCTTTGGGGATAAACCTCGCTATTGGAATAGAAATAAGAATTTTGTCAATGACGGTGTCACAGACACCAAACATGTTCAAGTGGCCACCACTACGCAAAGATACCCTCCTCCACAACAACCATCAATCCAGACCGCCATATCCATCCCTCAAGGGGCACCACGACAACAATCCAATCAAAACAACCAAGGGGGCAACAAACGACAGTTCACTCAATTGGGAGAACCCCTTAGCATGGTGTTTAATAAGCTTCTTCAAGCTAACTACCCCATCACATATCCTATTACCAAACCTCTCGATACATATAAACCCAAGCCTACTTGGTTTCAAGACAATGAATACTGTGAATTTCACAAAATTAAGGGACATACCCTAGACAAATGTCAAGGCTTAAAATTCTACATCCAAGGTCTCATCGATCGAGGTGAAATCCATGTGGATGCTAACGCAGCATCATCCTCCAATGCTCAACTACAAATATATCAAAATGCCTTTCCAAACCATAATCAAGGTCCTAATACATCCAACTCAAATCATGGACCTAACAATAATCACCAGCAAAATAATAGCACTAATAACATCAGTTATAAAAATGTACCATACAATTATCAAGGTGTGGTATCATACATAGAACAAGTGGAACCATGTGTATCCATGATACACGTCAAAGGAAAGGATTCACAATGTGTCGTTGCTACTCGATGGACTTGCATCACAGTCCTTGCCGCTCCTCCATCTACCCAACAACCCTCCATCAACTCCCAATATAACATCCTAGATCATCTAGGTAAGACTGCAACCCAAATATCCATTTTGGACTTGCTTAAGTCATCTCTCGTACATCAAGATATCTTAACTAAGGCTTTGCAAAGCACACAAGTGCCTGATAATATTGACCCTACCCAATTCCAAGCATTGGTAGGCAATCTCTCATCCACCTATCAGTTAGCCTTTAGCCAAAAGGACATGCCACATCTTGATTCAAGCCACAACCACCCCCTCCATCTTGAGGTCGGTGTCAATTGTCAAAAAGTAAAAAGGGTACTGGTAGATAATGGTTTGGCCCTAAATCTTTGTACATTAAAATTCATACAACAGGTTGGATATAACCAAGCTGATCTGAAAAGTCAAATCATCACCATCAAGGCATATGATAATGCAGAGCAGGATTCTAAGGGTATAATTTGCCTCCCTATTCAAGTGGGCCCCATTGTACAATACACTATGTGTCATGTTCTGGACCTTGAACTCCCCTACAACATCCTTCTTGGTCGTCCATGGATTCATTCTATGCAAGTCGTACCATCCACCTATCACCAATGCCTAAAGTTCCCATTTCAAGGAATGGAAGTCACCATACAAGCTAACCCCCAGCCTTTTGAGTATTGTCGTGCCTTGGAAGCTTCTTTTCCGCATTCGCATTACTCTCCAGGAGTCAAAATGGAGGCAACCCCAACATCTGATCCTGACCCATCCACCAATACACTAAACACTTCATCCCCACCATCATCCACACCTACTTCCACTGTCACCAAGGTCCAAATCATAGACAAGGGATGTGGCACATACGAAATGCATACCACACTCAATGTGGTAACCATGCCACCTTCGCCCCACACATATGGACAACCAATCCTGCCAGTGCCAAAAGTGGAAAAGACACTTACCCTCACTTCCAAGAATGTGGGGTCAGCAACATTCAATGATTTGGGATCCCTCCAGGATCAAATGGACGAAGATATCAATCAATGGGTTTGCCGAGAGGAACCTGAACCACCACATCCCCTTATGGAATACTTTCAAGAGGCTTATCCACATGCATCCAAGTTTGTTGAAAAATGTCATTACCAAGGCGGAGGCCTTGGTACAGAAGAACAAGGAAAACGACTACCCATTGAAGCACTTACCATCCGACCAAGAAATTTGGGATTGGGTTATGATACTAAACAGAAGGGTCCTACAACATCCGCTAACACTTCTAACAATGTTAGTGTTGACAACGGTTCCTTCGAAGACATACCAGAGGAAGAGTCCATCATACACGCGTACGATGATCTGGATCACATTGACCTCCCTGCCATGTTCGAATGCTTATCTGTTTGTACCATAACTTTATCCCTTAAACATCCTGAGCTTATCAACTATGACCTACAAGGTAGCGCACCTGTCAGTACATTGCCCTCATATGATACATATGTACATCTAATGGGATTGGGGGAAGATGAACGCCCTAATCACAACAATAAGAAGAAACAAAAGCAAAATAGGTCAACTAGTGAAAACCTCACCGAGGCACTTTTTGACTTGGAAAAAGTAAAAATAAAGGATGTATCTGACAATGAAAACCTTAACACGACATTGGAAGATGGGGACATTCATCTTCCCCTTGTAGGAACACAACTGTCTAAGCAATCTTCGATTCTCATTGAAGAAACGCAAGAGGTGAACTTGGGAACAGAAGAAACTCCAAGGGTAACCTATGTGGCCAAATCTTTATCTGAAGCAGAATACAGCACCATTGTCCACATTCTTCAAGAAGGGGTCATCAAATTTGCATGGGCTTACTCTGATATGCCTGGCCTGGATCCAAATCTTGTTGTCCACCATTTGGATGTCCGTTTAGAGGCTAAACCTGTCAAACAGAAGCTCCGAAAGATGCACCCACAAGTGGCATTATTAGTTAAGAAAGAACTGGAAAAGTTACTGGATGCTGGTTTTATCAGAACCATTGATTACTCTGATTGGATCTCCAATATAGTACCTACTGCTAAACCCAATGGAGACATCAGAATCTGTATGGATTTCTGAGATCTTAACAAAGCCTGCCCAAAGGACGACTTTCCCTTGCCTAACATCAACATGTTAGTCGACATCACTACAAGACACGAGATGCTATCCCTCATGGATGGCTTCTCTGGTTACAATCAGATCAGGATTGCCCCCGATGATCAACATAAAACCGCTTTTACAATACCTTGGGGTACTTTCTATTACAATGCCATGCCCTTTGGTCTCAAAAATGCAGGGGCAACATATCAACGGGCAATGATGGTTATATTCCATGACCTTATCCATATCATCATGGAAGATTATGTTGATGACCTACTCGCAAAATCTGGAACCAGAGAAGAGCACCCTGCCATTCTTAAATGGATCTTTGAGCGCTTAGAACAGTACAAGCTTCGACTAAATCCAAAAAAGTGTGTGTTCGGTGTCACATCAGGGAAACTCTTGGGCTTCATAGTATCCCGAAGAGGCATCGAGGTTGACCCAACTAAAGTGAAAGCTATCATGGATATGCCTCCACCAAGAAACTTAAAACAATTAAGGAGCCTCCAAGGGAAGCTACAATCCATCCGCCGGTTTATAGCCCAACTCGCGAATAAATGTCAGTCATTCACCTACCTTCTCAAGAAAGACACCAGCTTCAAGTGGAATCAACAGTGTCAGTTGGGTTTTGACATGATCAAAGGATACTTGGCCCACCTACCGATTTTGATGCCACCTATCCCTAACAAACCACTCATGTTGTACATATCTACCACGTCAGTTGCATTGGGGGCATTATTAGCACAACATGATGAGTCTTCAAAGGAACGGGTGATCTATTACATTAGTCGCACACTGGTCGGTTATGAGCTCAATTATTCACCGATGGAAAAGGCCTGTCTAGCTATGGTCTTCAGCACACAAAAGCTACACCACTATATGCTTAGCCATCCTATAAAATTAATATCCAAAATCGACCCCCTCAAATACCTGTTGTCCAAAATAGCCCTGACTGGTCGAATGGCTAAATGGATCATGCTCCTCAGTGAGTTTGATATAGAATATGTGGATAGAAAGGCCATAAAAGGATAAATAATAGTGGATCAATTAGCAGATGCCCCGTTAGTGGACACCTATCCCATAGAAACTAAATTTCCAGATGAAGGAGTATTTGTCGTCTCAAAAGCCACCACTTGGACACTGTACTTTGATGGATCACACACTCATAATGGATTGGGGGCAGGAGTCTTGCTTATCACCCCCCAAGGTGACTACATACCAAAATCATTCAAACTGGCATTTCCCTGCACCAACAACATCTTTGAATATGAAGCCCTTCTCACAGGCCTCAGAATTGCAGTCCAATGGCACATCACTCATCTACATGTTTTTGGTGACTCCCAGTTAGTCATAAAACAGGTCAACGATGAGTTTCTAGCAAAAGATGAAAAGTTGTTGCCTTATAAATGAATGGTGGATGACTTCAAGAAATATTTCACTACCATCCAATTTGAGCAGATCCCGAGACTCCAGAATAAGGCGGCAGATGCTATGACTACCATTGGTTCTCTCCTTGACATGCCAAAGGATTGCACAAACTGTCAGTTCCTGGTCGAGCAACTCCTAATCCCAGTGTATGATATCCTTGAGAGTGACATGGTGTGTGCTATTGTAGGTCCTAAATCCCCTTGGTACCATGACATTTACACCTACATTCATGACAACACCCTCCTGCTTGATCTCATGAGAAACCAACATAAATCATTTATCCAACGCACAGCCCACTACACCATTATCGGTGATACACTTTATCAACGTGGGTATGATGGAACTCTCCTCCATTGTTTAGATGAAACTGAAGCCCGCACGACGTTAATAGAGATACATAGTGGTATTTGTGGGGCCCATTCTAATGGTATGGCCCTACCCAAACAGATTCTCAGAGCAGGATATTATTGGCCCACAATGGAACAAGATGCTTGTGAGTATGTCAAAAAGTGTCTTCCATGTCAACAACATGCAGATCTGATTCACGCTCCAGCACAAGAGCTCCAACCCATCACGACACCTTGGTTGTTTTCACAATGGGGTTTCAACTTGATTGGAAAGATCTACCCTCCATCCTCCGATGGACACACCTTTATTATCACAGCCACTGAATACTTCACCAAGTGGGTGGAATCCATTCCACTCACTCAAATCACTGGTGTTCAGATCTCTAAGTTCATCCTCTACCATATCCTCTGCAGGTATGGTATCCCCTCCGCCATCATCATTGACAACGGAAAGCCATTCAAAAATAAGTGTATGAAATCCCTTTGTGACACATATCATATCCAACATCGTTGTTCCACTCCCTATTACCCCCAAAGTAATGGACAAGCAGAAGCAACAAATAAAACATTGTTCAAAATCATTAAGAAGATGGTCAATAGCAAATGGCCACGATTGGCACCTCCATATCCATCCTGCTCTTTGGGCCTACCGTACATCCATCCGCACCGCTACTGGAGCCACTCCATATTCTCTTGTTTATGGCGCTGAAGCCATCTTGCCAATAGAAGTTGAAATCCCTTCGCTCCACATCTCCCTCAAGAATCTCATCACCGATGAAGACTCCCGAGTGGCACGCTTGGCACAATTGGAATTGCTAGATGAAAAACGGGTCAAGGCTTATAACCACCTGCAAGCCTGTCAGCACCGACTCAAAAGGAACTACAATAAAAAAGTCTGCCCTCGCCAATTCAATGTTGGTGATTTAGTCCTAAAAGAGAATCAACGGAATCAACAAGATCGAGAGAAAAAGGGCGAGATTGAAGCAAACTGGTTGGGCCTTTATGTCATCACCACAAAGTATGGTTCTGGCATCTATAGGCTCTCCACCCCTAAAGGTGAGCCCTTAGAGGAACCCATCAACATCATGCACCTGAAGAAGTTCTACACTTAGATCAGCTGGGGTATCCTCCCTAGTCAAAGTCAAAAATACAAAAAAAATAAAAAATTAGAAAAATCCAAAAATAGTAAAGAGAAATAATTTGTCCTATGGTGAAAACCACCCCTGCGTGGCCCCTTGGATACCCACGATTGGTGAAAACCTAGCAATAGGCACCTCTCGTATAGGACTTAATCATTATCTACCTCGCATCCTGGTTACTTTATGGCTTATCCGCCTATTCCTCAATCCCCATATCCTCCCATCTGCTTGCATCACCTCATCGCTTGGTATATTCTGGTTGAGCATTAGATGACCATCATCCGCTATCCAACACCTTGAGCTTATTATCCTAATCTGAGCTTGTGTCATCTCTTCTTGTCTGTCTCCATCTTGGTCTCATCGTGTCTCCTTCTAAACTACGTTGCCCCTGTGCTTGCATGTAGGCAAGGCTAATCATTTGATCCGCCCTCGGGGCTTCGCGTTGTCTTCTTTTGTGGTCAACTCATTTGATCATTGTTTGCCATCATTTGTCGTTATCGCCCTCTTTCCACATTTATCATCATCTCCTCTTGAACTACAACGCCTCTTCGCTTGCAAGTAGGCAAGGATAATCTTTGATCGCCCCCCGAGGCATTTTGTCCTTCATCATTTGTCCTCATGGTCCACTTTTCGATCTTGTCCATCCTCAGTCTTTTTTCGTATCCGAACTACATTGTCCCTGCGCTTACACGTAGGCAAGGTTGATCTTTTGATCTGCCCCCGGGGCTTGTGTCTGTCTTGGTCCTCCATCGGTTTCCATCAATCCACTTTTTTCTCTTTTAACATGATATTTTCCTGAACTATGAGGGCTCTGCGCTTTCACATAGGAAAGGTTGATCTTTGATCAACCCTCGAGCCCCTAGGTCTTTAGGTTTTGTTTCGTCCTCTCGTTGTCAGGTATGTCTCTATCGTCGCTGATTTTTCATAAACAAGGTCTTCTCATATCAAGAAATCTGCTCAATGGCAATTATCCTGCGTCATCTAGGTCACTTTAGCTTAGTATCCATCATCGGTCTTAACAGGATGCATCATTCCTAATAGACCACATCAACCCCATCCATCCCTAGGATCTTATGGCAAAGGACGCTTGTAATTGATTATGATCTTTTGGTACTTTTGGATTTTGTTTATCATTTGAGCTCCCTATAATCACTAGTCAAGATTGCCATGATCCTTCATATTATGGTGTTTTGCCTAGTTAACATAGGAACATCTCTTGACTATTTCATTGCTTCTGTCTGCTGGGATGCTTCACATAGTACCCACCAGGATTCCTCTCGGATCCTGTGTTATGTGGGGGCATCCCTTTGTGCTTGTGGTTATTCCAATACCTAGCCCGACCAAAGTCATCACAACTTTGGGATATTGGGATAGCCTTCTTTTTTGTCGTGTTTGTTTTATGCATTAGACATTAATCCGTCTTGGTCTACATACCCTGACGTCGGATGTCTTATGCTATAGCAAAAATCAGTGCTCTAAAGGATGGAAAATTGCATTCATGTTGCATTTCATCTCATGCTACATATTCCCTCTTCATCCTATCTTGCCCCTACATCTATGACTCGTGGTTTTGGTTGTGCAAACTCTCATTCACTCTTACTAACTTTTCTTCTCAGGATCCTTACGGTTTTTGATAGGTACTACAACCCCCACATCCTACACATATCATCTACCCATTGATACTTTATCCATTAACATCCATTTACATTAAACATTCATTCATTTATCCATTTGCATTCACATCAATCCATTAGGTTCATTTATCCATTAAACATTCATTCATTTATCCATTTGCATTCACATCAATCCATTAGGTTCATTTATCCATTAACATCCACTCATTTATCCATTTGCATTCACATCAATTCATTAAGTTCCTTTATCCATTAACATTCATTTATCCATTTCTATTCACATCAATTCATTAAGTTCCTTTATCCATTAACATTCATTTATCCATTTGCATTCACATCAATTCATTAAGTTCATTTATCCATTAACATTCATTTATCCATTTTCATCCATTCATTTATCTATTTGCATTCACATCAATTCATTAAGTTCATTTATCCAATAACATCCATTTACATTAAACATCCATTCATTTATCCATTTGCATTCACATCAATTCATTAGGTTCATTTACATCCGTTCATTTATCCATTTATATCCATTCATTTTTATTAAGTTCACCTATCCATATTGCATAACTCCATATAAGGCCCATATTACTCACACCATTAATACAATTGCATTACCCTTTCATAAATCATTAACATAATCACACATGCATAAGTAAAACATCCACATCAACACAGAAAACATCATATACATATGCATAACATACATCCACTATCATAGAAACATCACATAAAACACCATATGTATACCATCCATCGCCAAAATGTGGTATAACATCAATGGGGACCATCACATATCATCATCAAAATAATACAATGCCCATATCCAAAATATAGTCACCACATAATCACCTACATATCATGTTCAAAATAAGGTGCATCACCACCATCTGGTACTTGTCAAAAACACCTGTATCCTGTCACCTGTCGTCTATCTGTCCTGAGCTGCCCACATCCGGCCTCTGAGGAGACTCAGGTACTGGTCCCCTGTATGTCGGGGTCCCCTGAGACTCGCGCCCTAGGGTCCCAAACTGAGAAGGAGTCAGCTGAAAGTCACTGTATCCTCTGGTCCGTGTCCCTAAAGACTGGGACGGTGCTGGCATTTGGGGTGTCTGCCTAACATACTGCGCTGTACGTTGCGCCAGATCTGGCACTGCCTGCTCGTACGCACACCTCTAGTACGTTGCCTCCTGCATGTAATCGTCTCTCTGCCCAGCCTAGTACCGAGCGACATTCTGCTCATGCCTATACCTATCCCTCTCTCTGCTCATGGCCCGTCGATCCTGCTCCCATGCCTCTTGTGCCACTGTCAATAAACGTATCTACTCTACGGATCTCTCTCACT
>VCHN02001396.1:0-22676 GCA_007115665.2 Sequoiadendron giganteum | reverse complement strand
TGCTATTTTTGGCAGTTCAGGCTTCAAGAGCCATTTTCAGGGTTTCCACATGAGCTTTTCAGATGCATGTCTGGAGAATCCTTCTGGGTTTTCCAAAGCCTTCGCAGTGATGTAACATGCAAACCAAGACGACCACTTTCAGAAGTCAGCCTTCGGAGGCTATTTTTAGGGTTCGCATGCAGTGTTTTTCAACGCATGTCGGGTTTTTCTTTATGGGTTTTTCGAGAGCTTCGCAACGGTGTGACTTGCAAGCAGAGAAGAACGAGTTTCGAGGACTTACTATTTTTAGCCAGTACATGCATACAGACCAGTTTTCTGGGTTTTTCTGGGTTTTTTGAGATCCCGCTGGCAATATGACATGCAAAACCATCCGGCAGTGAATGAGTCACTTTTCAGACAGTTTCTATTTTTAGCAGGTACACTCCGGCAGCCGCCCAACACTCCAGTCCAGCAAGCAGAACGACATGCAGAAGGAACGAAGTCAAACGGAGACCGTTCGGGATACATGCAAATCAAATTAGGGTTTCCACTTTATAGGGGTAAAATCCAAAAATAGCCGAAACAAAGTACCCCACCCATGTCAGCACACTTCAAGGTACCTGCTGGCAAAATTTGAGCAAAGTCGGAGAACTTACTATTTTTAGTAAGTCAGGGCACGGCTATAAATAGCAGGTCTGCACCCGAGGTTGGCATCAGAGTGACCCTCAAGCTATCAAGATCAAGTGTTGCAACTTTCAGGCAAAACGGAGCTACTGAAGTCAGAAAGTCAGAACTTACTATAAATAGCAGGTGGCTATAAATAGCAGGTCAGGGCAGAGGACTGGCGGAACAGGTTCACCAAGCAGAGAATATCATCTGATGAAATTTTCAGGCAAAACGGAGCCTTAGGGGTTGAAAATCAAGGGATTTGCTAAAAATAGAATGTGTAAACAAAGGCAGGTAGAGGCATGGAAAATATTCTAAGTGTGGGAAAACGAAAGCACACCCATGAAAATGCGCCCACCTTGATGGAAGCCTTGAAAATTTTCTAAGGCAAAAACAAAAGCACACCCATGAGAATGCGCCCTCACCTTGGAGAAAATGATGCTTGGTAAAAACGCCTAAGGCATCAAAATTAAAAGCTCACCTAGTGATTTGCGCCCTCACCTCAAGGATTGAAGACTAAAAAGTTTCTAAGTCATAAAATCAAAGCAGACCCATGTAAATGCGCCCACCTTGATGACTCTCTGAAAACGTCTAAGGCATGAAAATCAAAGCAGACCCATGTAAATGCGCCCACCTTGGAAGTGCCTTCAAATTGTTCTAAGGCATTGGAAATCAAAGCATGGCACTTGAAATGCGCCCATGGTGTAAAGTGAAGGCATGGCACTTGAAATGCGCCCATGGCAAAAAAGAAAGTAGACTCATGTAAATGCGCCCTCACCAAGGTGTAAAGTGAGCTTGATGAAATATTCTAAGGCACACAAACGAAAGTATCAAGGGTGAAATGCGCCCTCAAGAGAAAATGGAAGCTTGGCCTAGCATTTGCGCCCATGATGAAGAGGAGATGGCCGAAATTCTTCTAAGGCATAAAATGAAAGTAGAGAGGTCAAAATGCGCCCAAGGCAAGATAAAGTGGCTAGGACTTGGAGAAATTTCTAAGTCAAGAAAATGAAAGCTCAAGACCCCATATGCGCCCAAGGTTGCTGGAGAAAATTTCCTAAGGCAACGAAATAAAAGTGGAACCTAGCAAATGCGCCCTCACCTTGAAAGGATATTCTAAGTGTTTGAGAATTTTCTAAGTGAGAAATCAAAGCTTGCATGAGTAAAATACGCCCAGGAGGCAATAAGATGCTAAGGCACGAGGAGTAGAAGTAGACACATGAATATGCGCCCAAGTTGAAGTGGAGATTTTTTTAAAATTTTTTCTAAGTGTGGAGAATGAAAGTGGCTCATGCTAAATACGCCCTTGATTGAAAATGTTTCTAAGGCGTGGCAAGGGTAAAAGCTAGCAAAATAAAACATCACTGAGAGAAATACGCCCAAGATGTGAGATGACAGGAGAAAATTTCTAAGTCGCAAAAAAATAAATGCCAAGGGGTCAAGTGCGCCAGAGGTGTAAAGTGAGGAATTTTTTTAAATGAAATAAATATTTCATCAAAAATATACGCCTATGGTAGGAAAAAAAAATGTTAGAAAATTTTTCTAAGTGAGATAACATTTCACTAGGGAAAAATACGCCCTTGGCATGGAAGGATGATTTGATGAGTTTTAAAATTCTCCAAAGGCAGTTGAAAGTTGACGAATTTTTTCAAGGGGAAGATTTGATATCGATGAATATTTTCCATGGGTCAAGTGAAAATCAAATGAACCCGTTTAAAAGGCACCCATGGTTTGGGAAATTTTAAAATTAATTTCCTAAGGGAAATTTTAATATTTTCAGAGGAAATTCGTTTTGCCTAGATTATTTTCCTAACGGAAATTAAATCTCAGAGGGTGAATTATTTCGAGCAGGCGCAGATAATTTTTAATCACTCGGAGTTGAACATTTTAATGAGAGAATTTAAAATGTCTAAGGCAAATTTTATGAAACCGAGGATTTAAATGACAGACATTTTAAAAGTTGGAAATATATTTACAACTCCCACGAATTTTTTCGAGTTGAATTTATTTAAACACTGCGAGATTTTAAAATGGAATTCAAGTGATTGTTTTTCTCGCGAGTTGTTTAAATCGCCAAGAGTTAACTGGCAGACTAAGAGGAAAATTCGAAATTTGAAGAAGAAGGAATCATTATTAATAGCAACTGCCATAATGACCGGCTGACGACTAGCCCACTACTGCGCTTGAATTAGAAGATTCCGAACGAAGAGAGTGGAAAATTGATGAAGGTGCTAAAAATAGCCCCAGCACTACTTAGCAGGATTCTCCGGGAAAAGTTATTTAAACAATCTCTTCTCTCATTTCTCCTCACATTATTTCGAAGTTGAAGTTGCTGAAGAAGTTCTTGGAGAGATTGAAATATTTTCCAAGTGGTTGAGGAGAGAAATTCTGTGAGAGTTTATTTTATTTCGGAGTGTTGAGTTGCTGAAAGTACGAAGTGCTGGAGAAATTTTCATTTGCCGAGACTCTTTCTTTCGAAAAGCTGAAAGTGTGTTGCTGCGACTTCGAAGTTGAAGGTTGAAGTTATTTTCCGGAGTTGCTGGAGAATTTAATTCTCAAAGAGCTGAAAGTGGAGTTGCTGCGAAGTTTAAACGTTGAGAAGTTGAGGAAGTTGAAATTTCATATTGCTGGCAACTCTTTATTCCTCTAACTGCTGAAGTTGACAAAGTAAAGTCAAGGTTCGAACTATTTGTGCTGGAGAAATTAGCTACATTGCTGAAAGTTATTAGCTTGCTGCGTTTTTTCTTCACCAGTCAGAAGTGCAGTTGCTGAGAGTTGTCTCTAAACTCAGAGATTTTTATACAGTACGAGGTTTGGAGTTAGAAATTTATGCTGAGAAATTTTATTTTCAAAGCTAACTCCGTATTCGCAGCCATCTCGGGAATTGTTTTATTTTATTAATCTGCAGCCTAGCTTATTCTTCTATTTTATTTTGCAGATGGCCGGAGCAAAGGATGTTGCAGGAACAAGCAGAGCCGCAGGCAGAGCTGCAAACACTGAAGCAGGCAAGGCTGGCTCATCCCGGCAGGCAATGATTAAAAGGCTCGCTAAGCCATTTCTCCCAAAGTCAACAATAGTTTCAAAGTTGGCAGGATTAAATGACACCAACCTTGGTTCATTTAATCTAAATGCACTCAAATCGAGGATGTTCGGGCTAGGGGGCCATCAACCATCCGTCACGGCACATAATATAATGAAGAGTGGAATCTACGCAGCTGCTAGTTTTCCGCCAGCAATTCAGTGTCCGGAGCTAATTATGGAGTGTGCCAATCACTACAAGCCAGAACGTAGGACGATTGTCTCTCCGATGGTAAACTGCTCGCCAACTTCACACCGGATGCCATCGGAGAGGCATTTGGGATTCCAACTGCTGAGGAGATGTTATACAGAACAAATAAGAGGGCAGACAAGATGTACTCTTCCTCTTTCGAAAGAGTCACTGCAGTCATCAACAGAGTTTGGATGCAGAAGCCGAGGCCACCCCGCACTAAGCTCCCAAAGCAGATAATTGCCGAGGACGTGAAACAAGAATACCGTGATTTGATAATGATGCTGAGCCGGGTGAATGGGAGTGCACAGGCTTACATTTTCGAGCCTTGGATGTTCTACTTCATCGAGATCATCTTGGAAGGAAAAGAGTGTGTCGATTGGGCTAGGATGATTAGCAACCACATCGATGAGCAATTCAGGAGCTTGAAGGTGACGAAGACTTTCTACATGAGCTCATATGTAATTTACATGTTGGCCAGAATGACTAAGTACAGAGGGATTTCGTACAAAGAGCCAATCGGCTGTGCCCCTGGTCAATTCAAAATTCATGAAGCCTGCACACAGCTACATTTAGCTAACATTGCCAACTATAAACGGGCAAATGATGCATTCACAATGCACATTGCGAGGACACTTCAGCAGAGGACGCAGCAGAGAATATCTAAAGAAGCACAGACATTGATTGAGGAATATGGGTATTGGCTCATCCAATTCCCGAAATTCACATATATTAGGCTGCAGGGGTTCACTTCGTATCCGTATCGGTTACCACGATACCCCACTGATCACATAGTAATGCTTGAGGTATCTAGGCAATTGATTGCCTACGATAAGATTCAGAAAAGGAAAAAGAAGGGTGGACTTGATTTCCCTATCACCATGGGAAATTCCATTGAGGTGTGTCCCTCTTTGCAGGCAGCCCGAGAGGCAGAGGACGAGCTGCAATCTTATCATTTGTCATATCACACAGGCAGGCAGGATTTCGATCCTTACGGGAACATCCGGATGGTACAGAACGTTGAATACCGGCACAGAGCTCATCTGGAGGACTTTTGGGCAAATGCAGTGGATGAGGCTGAGATAAGAAAAAGGATGTTTTCCAGACTTCCTCTCAAGTTGATTAGAGAATGTGAGATTATCCCAGTTCCCGACCAGGTGGAGGAGGATGTCAACATCATGCAACCCGACTATGGATCAGTTAGGGATACTCCTGTCCCACCACCTGATTGGTCCGAGCCAGAGATCATGGACTTGGACACTCTTTCTATCCCGGTGATGACTTTTAGCAGGACTTGGGTCGACAGACATGTATGCAGACTCAAGAGCAAGTCGATCGCCCTTACTTATAGCTTGATGGGTGACCCAAGGCCGTTATCGGTAAAAAGAGGGAAACAAATTGCTCAGACATCGAAGGCACAAGTGGAAGTGCCAACCCAACCGATACCGTTGAGGATAGAACAAGCATCACCCGTGCACTCACAAACTCAATCTTCGAGTTTAAGAGTGGTTTCATTATTTGCCGATCAGAGGGCAGGATTAGAGGAAGAGCGGGGACTTGAGGAGGTAGATCAGCCCAACGCCCGGGAATCAGCTAGTGTCAGTTTATCCAGGGGCGGCCAACAGGAGGAGGAAGAGGAAACAATGGTCGACACCCATTTTTAGCAGATGTTGGACACAGCTTTGGAAGAAGAGGAAAACACAGAACAAGGGACCCAAGGGTCGGGAGATACCCAGATTATAGAAGAGGATGAGCCGAGCAACCAGTGCAAGAAGAGAGGAAGTGCACGAGATGGAGGCAACAGAAGAACAGCCCCTTGTTGTTTGTAATCCACAGCAGACAGTGCCTGATTGGCTTTCCGACAGAATGAGGAGAGAACCCGAGGATGACACGGATCCAGCCATTGAGATGGAGGAGTTCCTTAGGAGGATCAGTGCGCCACCAGAGAAGAAAAGGGCCGAAAGTTTTCAAAGATCTCGACCGACGAGTCAGGTTCTCGCACGCTTCAGGTGGCTATTCCGAGGGAAGATTGTGATCGAACCGAGGAGAGGCCTGAAAATTATGTGATCACCACAGTAGAGTTGGGTCGTCCTACGGGAGCCCAAGTTATCGAGGAGTTCGATAACTCCTATCAGGCATTGAAGGATCAGTTGCTCCGCACGGAGGGGAAGTATAAGAAATTGAAGAAGGAGCACAAAACTTTGATAGGATACGTACAAAATCTAGCACATCCAGGTGAACCAGCAAACCCAGCAGTGGAACGTCCATCAGAGCTTCCGAAGGAGTCAGTTGTTGCCTTAGAGGATTTGAAGAAAATGGAAACGGAGGCGGACAAGTGGGTTAGCCGTGTTCATACTGAGACAGGGAAATTCATGGAGGACCTCGCCGATGCTTCATCGACAGGCCTCAAATATTTTGGCACGGATGGATATAGTAGATCAGGCCTGGGGTGATACTCGCATCTATCAAACGAAGACTGTACTTCGTTTGGGGGCTTTGATGCATATACCTCTAGAAACCTTGGTGGATGGAGGTGTAATTCAGAGAGGTGATAGGTATGATTTCACTAGTTGGTACTCCTCGGTGGTCACAGGCCGTGGATTTCACGATGCAGCAAGGGCAGATTCAGCTAAAGTGAGGAAAGCAATGGGCAACATCTTGGGGGGAGTCCTCAATACATTAGAAGCCATATTTGCTAGAAAGTTGGTCCCAGAGGAGATAACTGCTGATGGCTTGAAAAGTAGACTGCCTCCATTCTTCTCAGCTGCGAGGTCACTTGTCCTGGATGACTTTGAGAATGTCTCCACGTTCTCTAGTATAATTCAGCATACCCAGGACGCCTTGGTGACATGGAGAAAATCTTGCATCAGATACGGACAGACGGTAGCAGTCTTGGAGTTCCAACTCAACCATATTCCACCGATCTCTACACAGGAGGTTGAAGCAGTATTGGCCCGGTTGATCGAGTTTGCTATCCGGGAGAAGGCCAGTGGGAACGCGCTGCTTGATGAGGATCTTCTTGATGATGGTAGTGGGCATTAATTGCTCATTATGATTCCTGCAGGGGAGTGGAGAATATTCTGTGCATTCATTGCCCACTCCTCTCTGTGGCGGTTTTTAGGGCAGAAACCCTAATCAGGGCATAGGTGGCTCGATCTGAGCCCTTCATTGTAATTTGATCTGAACCGTCCACTGAATTGGACTTATTATAAAAGGGGCATCCCCCCTCATTTGTAATCTATTAGACATTAGATCAAGAGTTGAATCAGAGCTAGAGAGTAGAAGGCATATAGCATTTAGCTTAGAAGTTAGCTTTAGATTGAGGAGGGAAGAAAACTTTCCTTTGAAAGGTTTTGTAAAAGGTTGTTGTGAACACTTTTCATAATACAAAGAGTTTCATTGCTTGGTGATTTCTTCTTTGTTATGAGTAGCTAGCAAGGCCATTTCGTCTTTCCAATTCAAGGTAGATAGAGTAAAATAGATTTTATTTCATGCAAGTAGTTGTTAATTGTGGAGTGTGGCGTTGTGATTTAAGCATATCTTCTTCATCCATACCACTAGCGGGCTTGCTGATGGTAAGTTCGCCTTGCGTGGTCAACTGGAGTATCAGCACTTAACTTCGATTATGGTTCATATGTTTGTATGCGTCGTATTGACGGTATGAACGTGTTGCGTCATAGTTTGAACACTTTTCTCATCCTTTGAAGATTGCACCAACTTTGTCGGAGTTGTTCGAAAGGAGACAAAGCAAAGTTTGGTTTGAAGATTGTTTAAGTCGATCCTCGTCCTCCACCCTTTAGAAGTAGATTTGTAGAATCCCTATCCCTATCCCCTTTAAATTCTGCATTTTCCGAGTCAGTCTAGATACCAGAACCATATTGCCAAATCATTCATGTCCTAATTGCTTCACAAAGTTGAACAACTACGTAAGTCCCCTTGAAATAACCAGCAAAACACATCAACCAACTGAGTCTATTCGCGATAAAAGGAACCTTGGAGTCGAACACATGAACTTTCAAGCAATCTTAGCATGTGGGACACTTTGATCAAGAGAGAATAGAGTGACCGTTGGGCAACTTTATTCTGTGCTGGCGTTGTCATAAAAAGCACGTCAACACGTCTTTTGTTTAGAAGCCAACCAAATTCGACAATCAACCTTCATGTGACCATATTTATGACAATAATTGCACTGAATGTTCTTCTTCTTGCTGTCCTGAGAAGAACCAGAACCTTTCGACTGAGAATATTGAGCCTTCCCTTTGTTCTTAGCAGAAGATTTGGCAGAGAACGCTTGCTCTGTGGAGGTGGAATTGGTATTGCTTCCAAATTGCTGTTGCCATCAATCCTGCTGCAAGAGCTTGTTGCAAAGATTTTCAAATTTGAGATCAACATTGGTGGAGGTGATATTCAACATCTCAATGAAATGCTCATACGAACGTGGGAGACTCTTCAGAGTAATGACCACCATATCTTCTTCCTCCATTGTTCGACCAATAGCTTCCAGCTGGTCGCAAATCTCCTTTATCTTTGTTAGATTCTCCTGGAGAGAGGTCTTCTCGTCCATCATTATCGAAAAGAGCATGTTCTTAAGAAAGAACACACGATTCTTATCTGACGTTTCATGGAGGTCCTTCAAGTACGTCCAAACCTCAGCAGCTGGTTTGCCTGACAACACTTGTGGCAGTTGGTCGTCAGTTACTGAAAGCTTGATGAGCATGATAGCTTCCCGGTTCTGTTCATCCCATTTGTCCAGATCCTTTCCGACTATAGTGGGACGAGGTGAGTTCCCCAAAATGACCGGATTGAGGCAACGATATTCAAAGATCATAAGCATGTGCTGCTTCCAGGTGTTGTAATTCTTCTCGTTGAACTTTTGGTTGCTTTCGAGCATTATATTTGTCAGAGATGCCATCATGTGCCTTGAGGTCAAACTGGTGAAGGCAAAAAATCGAAAACGAAAACAAAAACATCACAAGTTTTAAGTAGAAACCCTAGCACAAATTTCGAGGCACTTTGAAGACAAAACCCAAAACAATTGAAGAGTATAAAAAAAAATGTCGCTTAAAACCCAAATATTTTTCTAAATACCCGAAAAATTTCGGCAACACCCACGTGCACAAATTTTGAGGCACAAACTTCGCGACACCCAAAAAAACAGAGACCAACCTAGTTGAGATCTCGAAAAACCCATCAAGAATTTGCAATAATTTTTTTTTTTTTGACTTGATCTGAAGGGTCAAAACCCTAGTCGAATTTGCAGAAAGCCTTAGGCAGCCATTAAAGCCCAAAAAGTTGTAGAAAACCTCATAAAAACGTAGGTAAGAAAATGCCTGGAATGCACGACCAGAAGGGATGCAAGCTTACAAAAGTTCATGCTCAATAGATGGTAGAAAAACGTGGTTAGATAAAAGAAATCCGCAGTCGAAATATTGAGAACCACGGCTCAAAACGCATGAAAAAAGTTTTGCAAAACGCGACTAAAGGAGATCAGATCGCATACAGACCAGGTAGAGACCAAAACCACCCAGAAAGAGGCTTCCAAACTCACCTAGGAAGAGCTGAAATCACAGTCAAAACTAGCAGAAAACGCCCTTTTTTTAAGCGAACTATTTTCAGAACAAGATCCATGAAATTCTATAACCAGAGAGTTAAGATTCACGAAAATCATAAACCAAAACCCTCGAATTTCTGAATACAAAGAGACACAAAATTACAAAATTTTTAGAAGATTAATTTCCAGTCACCAGTGCTCTGATACCATGTTCTGGAAATTCTACTTGATTGATTAACAAAAGAGAGATTACAATATATAGCAAAGGCAAACACTGAAAACATTAATGACCCTAGCTACTTCAGCTACTTGCAACTATAGTCATTAAATGTCTAACTACTAACTTTAATGACCCTAGCTACTTCAACTACTTATAGCTGTAGACATTAAATACCTAACTACTAACTACTGAAGACATTTAAGATGTCTTATCTAACAAGTTACATTACATTTATTATTGACCATTAATAGTATAAAGGAATATAATATTGAAACACTGCTCAAAATCAAGATTCCTCTAGATTTGCTTGATTGCGTGTTGAAAGATTTAATTTGCCTCCTATAATTTGATTTTGGCGAAAATGAAATATAAAAATCTTGGATATGAACATCTATTTGGTTTGGAAAGCACCTTGCCTGAAATTGGATACACAAAATTAGGGCACATAAATCTTCATGATTTCTAGAGTAGAATGGGTGACGAAAATAGGTCTCTAATTGCATAGAAATTAGTAAATAGTGGGCTATTATAAGCACCTAGATTTCTCATGGTTATGCAATGTACATACATAGTTCTAAAACGTATCAATCATTATGACTCCTAGACCTGAGAGGTGAAAACAATAGATAATCGAGTAGATGCTAAATTAGATGGGGAATCTATTAGCACACTTCTCAAGCTACCTCAAAGGGATGTCTTTGCAAATATAAATACCATAGTATCCTACCAACACTTACTGAGAAAAAAAGTGCCTGTCACAACATAATTGCGAGACATTGGTTTGCAATCCCCAACAAAGGGAAGTCATAGCTACTAGAGAATATGCATAGGTCGCTCTTTGCCGATGATATCTCGAACATCATTATGCTCCATAAGTTGATTGGCAATGAGAACACCAAAAATTTCAAAGAATGGATGTATTTGTTTATTATTGTCATCATTCATGGGGAACAATGTTTACTTCACTAGGTGTAATTCAATGTACTAAAGTAAACTAGGTTATGCACAAAACAAAGAACAAAACAACATATTTGAGAACATAAGATGCTTGAAATATGGAATGCTTCTATTCATTTCCATTAAGTATCAACATGTACAATCATATGGATGTCACCGTACCAAATCATAATAATGTATTCCCGACTACAATGATTTAGTACATATAACGCTCGACAATGGTTGAGCAACTAATCGTTGTGACATTTCATAACAAAGCCTTGACCACTAATCGAGACTTAACTACCCAAGTACACATGACATCTATTACATTAATTATTCATACTACAACTATAGCTTTATTAAACATAAGCAACTGATCGACTACGACCGACTACAACTAAAGACAATGATAACTTACATCATCCCCCCCACAAAAGAAGTCGTCTTCCAAACGACATGACCAACCAAAAAGGGAATGATACTACACATAATGCTAATGAGAGGAAGAGGGGAGCGAAGACGTCCCTGGATGGACTGATGACATCCGGGTAGTCGTCGAAGAGTATTGCTCCCTCAATTGCTTCACTTCCTCTGTGCGCACTTGGAGCTGGCAGTCGACGGGTATCTCCCTCTCCCTGGCAAGTTTAAACATGCGAGCTGCCTCCATCAACTGGCTTTTGGCCTTGTCTACCTTCGTGCTCCTTGTCGCTAGTTGCTCTTCCAACTCCTTTACTCATTGCTCCCACGCCTGCTCTCTTTGCCTTGCCTCTTCCTCCAAAGTGGTCACCTTGGCCTCCAAGGCCACTGCTTGGGCTTCCTCACATTGGCTAGCTAGTTCTGCTCTGTCAATTGTTTTTAAGGTTCGGCATAATTTTCACCGACTCTTCCATTATTTGTGCCACTCTTGGTGCTCCTAGCAGTGTAACAAGGGAAATTGGCGATTCGGCCACTGCAGTGACATGCTCTTGCGTTGTAATCATTCCCCATGTAGTCACTGGCCTAGTGGTTGGTGGTAATGTTGGCAGTCTCAACACTGGCATGTCTGGCTTGTCTGACAATGTGGTTGGTGCCGAGGTAACTGGCAATGCCAGTCTTGGCGGTGTATCCCCTAAAACTGCCAGACTTGGTGGCATATCCCCTGAAACTGCTAGACTTGGCGGTGTATCCCTTGAAACTACTAGACTTGGTAGCGTATCCCCTAAAATTGCTAGACCTGGCGGCGTATTCCTTGAGACTGCCAGACCTCCTAAAATTGCCAAACCTGGCGGTGAAATTGCCAGACCTGGCGGTGAAACTGCTAGACCTCCTGAAACTGCCAGACTTGGCGGTGCATCCCCTAAAACTGCCGAACCTGGTGGTGTAATTCCTGCAACTGCAGCTGCCAACCTTGGCGGTGTACTTCCTCCAACTGCAACTACCAACCTTGGCGGTGTGGCAACTGGCGGTGCCAAGTCTGGCAGTGTGGTTGCAACAGATGCATGCGGTGCCAACCCTGGCGGTATGTCTAGCGATCCAGGTGGTGCGCCTGACAGTTGTCTTGGTGGTGCGCCCGATGGTTGTTCTAGCTATCGTCTTGACGGTTGACTCGACGGTGCACCAAGCGATCGAGTGCACATCCTCAGCCTCTCACCATTGTACAGACAACTCCAACGTACATTTGTGTCGTCATTATTACACCGTACGACTTGACATCTCCCTTTGTCGTACCCTATATGTCTAAATCCGTCCCTTCACACTCTCTGTATGGCTTGTACTTGCCATGTATTCGCCAAATTCCATATCCCAAAACCTTAAATCATTCGCATGCCAAAGGCTTCATTCACTTGTATGGGCGAATTCCTCTTAGGTTGTACGTTTTGAGATCTTTGCCTAACTTGATGAATGCCTCTTCTACCTAGAGTATGCCATATGGTTCAAAAATTTGCCAGACGTCGTACGATGTGAAGGATTGCCAAGTGCCGTACTTTGAAACTCTGCTTAGGCTGTACGATCCAGTATCTATGCTTTGGTGAGAGCTGAACGATATGAAGTCTTGGGCGCACGCTTCTTTGGAACTCTTCATAGTGTCATACATCCTCCCTTGACCATACTACTTGCCTCGCCAAACTTTGCCTTATCAGACTTTGCCTTTTGTTCGCCAAACCTTGCCAGAGAATGTGTCGTACGGGTTTCTTGAGCTTGTTGTAAGTTGTGATGTTTGGCTGTATGACCTCCCTTTGTAGTGCCCTTGTGCTGTGCTGTACTGTAAGGTGTTGTTCTTTTCTCCTTGCCATGTCCTCTCTCTATTCCTTACCAAGCTTCTTTTTGCCAAACTCTGCCAGATAATACTTCCCTTGTGTCGTACGACCTTTTTTTCCAATATATAAGCTTGGCAATTCCTTGTTTTGATTTTCGCCAATGTCTTGCCTTCTCTCAATGGCCGTACAATGTTTAATTTAATAATCTTCTTTACTTTGATTTTTCGCCAGAATTCACTTCCTTTGGTCGCTTCCTTGCATGGTCGTACGGTTTGCTTTTTGGCCGTGTTGGCGTAAGAACTAACACCTCTGGAGTGTGAGTTTGTATGGACAGCTATGCGCACTACGTAATGAGTGCTCTTCAAATTAGGAGGGGAAGCTCCCTCGTTGTGCTGGAATGCATAAAATAGAAAACTAAACTAATGTCCTATCTTTTTGTTCTCAGCTGGTAGAGGCACAAGGTTAAGAAAACCTAGAACGTTGCAGCTAAGTATTTTCTGGTTTCGCAGATCATCTAACTACAACTAAGCTAACTTCTTTAAATCTATCCAGTTTCCTCAAGAAACAGAGCATGAGGAAATGGAGCAGGAATGTATTGTACGATAAACTCCAGGTGCGGGCTCACAACATGAAGGCAAGGTAGGCGCAACTATTTGCTAATCCGGGAAGAAGTTTATTAAAACAAACAAATGAACGGTAAACCTGGTACAGCTTCACAACATGAAGGCAAGGTAGGCGCAACTATTTGCTTGGCTGAATGAGTCTACTATAACACACATCATACGATAAGCTTTGAGTACAGTTTCGCAACATGAAGGCAAGGTAGGCGCAACTATTTGCTCTTCTGAATAGGCTTATAATCAACAAAACAAAAGGTAAGCAACTGGGACAGTAGATTGTATAGACGCAACACGCATGCAATAACGATCAAACCAGCAACCCCATTTAACTAAGGTCGAATAAACACCATAACAATAACATGAAGGCAAGGTAGGCGCAGCAATTTATTATAACAGCAATTACTCTTTGAACAGATACAATAATAGCAATACTACAGGCAAGGTAGGCGCAGCATGTATGCTATCAAGCAAAAGTTAAATACAAATGAGCTTAAAGCTCTTATTTATAGACTTCAAGGTGTAGGCAACCCTAAAATCACCTTGAGTCAACTAAAGTCTTGCAATGCATGCAAGATCTTATTCCTAAACCCTAATTGAATGAAACTATACAGTTAACTGGGAAACTATCATCAGTTAACTGAAACATCTAATCTAAATGGACAAGGTGCAACATGCATGTCCTTATTGAAAGCAAGTCAACTGGAATGCTATCATCAGTTGACTGAAAGATCTAATCTAATCTCCAAGTATATGTAGATGTTTCCAAGAAAGACATGCATGCAATGTATAATAGCAAGTTAACTCGGAAAGAAGCCTCGAGTTAACTACTTCTGATGACTCATCATTGTAAACAACTGCATGATCTAACTGAAAATCTACTCCAAGTTTATCATCTCCTCCAAGAATTTATCAATAGTATCATCATCTGGCACTTTAACGCTGTCCACGATGATTAACTGCTTGTCCAACTCTTTGTCTCCATCTTGGATCTCCCTCTGACTATCTCTAACCTCTATGGTCACCTTTTTGAAACTGATAGTCAGCATTGTAAACTCCTCCATCTTGGACGCCTCTAGTCCTCCACATAGGTTATCACGAACTAATTCTTCGAACTTAGCTTGAACTGCCTCTAACTCGGCGTAGGTACCATCCTCATGCCGATAATGACATGGGATCTGAGTGATGTACTCGCTGATGAAACGAAGAGTTGCAACAACCTTTTCCTGAATCATGTTCATCTTAGCAGAAATCCTATCATATGTCTCCACCCTGCAAAGATATAATTCTCTCCAAGTGAAGACCTTCTTCTGATCTCCATCTGCTTCAATGGCGTCATAGATTCCTGCAAGCTGTGATATCAAAATCAGGTCCTTCGGCTTACGCTCGGCTATGCAAATCTCGAGCTCCTGAATTCTCTGGCGAAGACTATGTGCGTCAACCCTCAACTAATATAGCTCTATGAGGAGGTGTCGACCAGCAATGATAAAGTCTTCAATCCAGGTATCCAGTAGCTTTCCTCGATTAACCAAGTGTTGAATCTTTTGCTGTTCTTCGGCGGTTTCTCGAAGTTGTGGAAGTAAAGGTGCTTGCCCCTCGTTGCCATGAAGCAAACCCGAGATGTACCTGCGAAGTTGTCTGATTTCAGCCTTGAGAACTGCCTTATCCTCACCATCTTTCATGACGCGCTCCTCTAGATTACTCGCGACGACTCTGAATAGATTCACGTCGGTGTGTCGAGTATTCTTACCCAGATTAGTTTTGACGAAGGTAAAATCACCAACATCAACTTCATCCAAGTATTTGTCTTTTGGAGGAGTAGCAACCTCTATGACGATCTCTGCCTCAAGATTCTTCTCAATATTTATCTGCTTTCTGGCCCTCTTATTCAACCTGTTCTGATAGGGCTCACCAAACTCAGATAAATCAAGATTATATGAAGGCATACGCCTCTCCCTCTCCAATGACTTCTCAAGCCAAGATGAATAAGGAATACTGTCCTCTCGAGGTGGAGTCGTTTCTACTGTATTAGCTGCTGGCAAATCCACTGGTATGCAGGTCTCATGTATCGAAATCTCAGGCTCCGAATCAATATCTATGGGAGATGAGTGTGGTGAAAAAAGTGAACCTGGAGATGACAACCCGGCCTCAGTCTGAATAACTGGTTCCGATGAAATAACTGGCTCTAGAAGTACTGTCTCTGTAACTGGAAGTGTTGGCTCTTTCTCAACTGGAAGTGTTGGGTCCTTCTCAACCTGTTTCCTTTTGGTGATGCTTTTTCCTTTTGAATTAATTCCCATCTTAACCCCTTCAGGCGGCCTCATAGTAACCTTGACTTGAGGTTTAGCTCTAGAAGTAGAAGGTAAAGAAGAAACTACCATTGTTGGCGGCTCTGTAACTGGGATCACCCTTTGCTTCCGCTTGCTCTCAAGGAAGTACATGGTGGTTTTGATAACAGACCTGGATAAGTCTTTCACTGAAGTGTTCAATGGAACATACCAATTAGGTTGGCGAAGTGGCTGGCGAGCAACTTGGTCTCTAATGAATGAATGAAGTAGTATCTCGCCATCATCATCAGACAAACCTTCCACATCCTCTGACAAGAAATCAGCAATCTGTGGAATAGTAAGCCTACAATAATGACGACGACGCACCTCAAATTCATCCTCACAATTGACCCAAAAGTCCTCAAGCGCTGCCGAATGTGAAACATTTCGCTCCAACCTTGCTGAATAATGACCCAACGGATCATAGGCACGCTTCTGAGGAAAACACCCAAGCTGAAGTTTCTCTAACTCGTGTGCCATTAACTTGCAATCAGCAGCTGTTTTGCATTTGTAAATACCTAACTCAAACGGAAAGGTGAAAGCTGGCTTATGTCGATTGCGAAGAAAAGTGTGAACCTCATGTGCCTGTCTCATGAACTCCATGAAAAGAACCTTATCCGATGGGTACCTCGGTAGCATCAGAGGCTCTCCTGTATATCCATATACACGAATATATGTGAAAGTAGGAAATTGGATAAACCAATCTGCCCAACTTTCCATTGCTGATTGTGCCTCTGTAGAAATCCTCACATGCATCTCGTTATCTAAATTTCTGACTGTTCTCATAAGAAAGTGATCATTCACTGCTGTAAAGTCCTGTTCAGCTTTCGAAAACTCCAACTGAGGGTAGTATTCGTACACTCGCTGAACACCCAGAACTCCATCGGTCTTTAATAATTTAAAGCTGCCTTGAAATGCAACTAAGTAAACCAGAAAAGTTACCATATGGAATTCGTGAATCTTTAGGAACTCTGTAATCTGCTGGTGAAGACACTCGCTGATAAACATGGCCCAGTCAAATGTTTCTTTTTTATCAATAACTTGTGAGATGAGGTAGAACATCCATGTTCGGAAAACACTTGCGTCTTCAGAACCTGCTAACCGGTTAAGGAAAGTTATCAAAATAGCAATCTCGTCCTTGAAATCCCCACGTGCAATCTTCCTTGGCATGTTGGTTTTTTGAATTTTCAACCACCATTGAGCTACTTTCTTCTGTGATCTATCCTTGTCCTCCTCCCATATTCTTTCACAATCTGAAATGGATACAGCGAAATGATCTGAACGTGGAGGAATAGAAATTTTTTTTTCTACATCCCTCGGCTTAAGGCTACAAATAATCCTTCCATCTATCGATCTGATTTGTCTGGTAGACGAGTCATAATGCTTGACACAAGCAAGTACGAACTCAAGATCAAAGACTGAGATAGGAATGGACGCCGCTGCAAGTATCCCTGAACGTTCAAGATTTTTGATTGTAGTATTGCTGATACCCTCCAATGAGTTCAGATTGACGATGGGAAAAACATGACTTAAGTCGGTATCGGTAGTTTTTAGAAAGTTATGAAGAAAGACCTGTTTGGCCTTATAAACTATGGGATTATATTGCATTCTGAAAAACTAGACTTTTGACTGTAAAGTCGGGTATGTTTGGACAACTTTGGAAAAACTGAAAAAGCTCGAGGCTAGGCTAAAAATACCAAGGGGAAGTGAATTTTTTCGAACAAATTCTAAGATATGGGTTTTGTGGAGAATCAAATTCTAATGCAACCCAGAATGTCAGAATTTCGAAAAAATGGGATTTAGGCTTGCATGCAAAAGGTTTTCGGTTGAGATTTGAACTGGCAGTTAGGGGCACTGGGGGCAATTTTTCCCGCGAAAATCTGGAACATGGGTTTTGTGTAGAAATGGATCCTAAAACAACCCAGATCAACAGATTTGCGAAAAAACGTGATTTAGGCCCACATGCAAAGAGAATTCTGGAAAAAAGCACAGTGCTTCTAGAAAAGAGGCAGCGGGGCAATTTTCACAAAATAATCTAAGACATGGGTATTGTTGTTGATGCTGAAATACTTGAACCCAGATGATGCTTTTCTGAAAAATCTGCCGTTTTCTTTGACATGCGAAGAAAACCTAAGACGAGAATAGAAGAAAGTAAGACAGAAGAATAGAAGTTTTATTTTTTGTTTTCTCTCTTCTTCTGTAAAAATTCGCCTATGCTTGAAGTAGAACTGATAACACCTGCATGCAAAATAGAAACCAAGTTTGAAATAATCTTCCCTTGAACAATCTGAATCTGTAGCTACGAAGAATACTGAAATCTGACACCTGTAGCACCTGCAGATCAATTTTATGCTCAAGAAAGATGTTTCTTGTCAACTCTGATGAAGAATAATGGACGCCATTAGCAAAATATATAGCAAAATATCTTCTAAGGCGTGTGAAATGCATGTCAAGCATTGGAAATGGCGCTTGAAGTACAACTGGTGCTTCAAAACTCACGCATGGCCTATATTTGGCTTCAAACTCAGTTAACTGGATGTAGAACAACCCCAAATTAGGGCGCCACCTTGAAAGACTCAGTTAACTAATGCATGCAAACTAGTATTGCCAATTATGACTAAAAATAGGTAAAATGGAAGTCAACATGCAAAGAGTTTAACTGAAGATCTAAATTTGGTACATTGAAAACTCTCTTCATGCGCACTTCTACTTTTGAATTTCAAAAAAGTCAACCTTTGACTTTAGGCGTCCTTCCTTAGACATTTTTTGAAAATTTAGAATCTAAAACCTCAAACGAAGCTCATGTTCGATCACTGATTCTGGTTGACTGTCACGTCGGATCAACTGGCTGACAATCTCGATGAAGAGCAGGACCAAATCTGACAAGAAGATTCCTTGAGGTGGCAATTCAAAATTCAACCATCTGAGGTTTGAAAAAGATGGGTGCCCCTGACATCCAGGGGCGCTTTTGACCTCAGTGTTAGAATATTTTCAGGCATTTTCATCATTTTCACTGATAACTTGACCATATTTCACTTGACGTTTCCCGGTATTTGACAAAACTTCAAAACACGCTGACTGGCTCACTGCGGAGCAGACTGAATTCTGAGCAAAGGCTCCTGATGAACACTTTGTATAAAAACATCTTTAAACCTTCCTAAATCATGGGGGCCCCTGGCCTCCAGGGGCGCTTTTCCCAACCAATGTCATCCATTACTTCAACTGGCAAAAATTACTCAACTTCCGACTGCGGATTCCCAAGACATCTTCTGAACCGGCTGAGACAGGGAATGGAAAGCTAAAGCTGACACGAACGAGATGAGTATCTGAAATCATCAAACAGATTTCATTAAAGGTCTTAAAACCTTGGGCGCCCCTGGCCTCCGGGGGTGCTTTTGTCTTTTCTGAATAGTTTCTGATCAAGTCTGGAACCTCAAGTTTGACCACTGATGGCGGCAACTCGGCAACTCAGATTCACCTTTTGACAGATGCGTCGCGGAGCTGGACCAAAAATAGAAACAAACTTCCTGGGTGTCACTTGATCAAACGACTTAATCTGAATCTTCAAAAAGATGGCCAGGGGTGCTTTTTCTCTTCAAAGTCATCTACTTTGCATTTCCCTTGTTCTGTATTGAATTTTCGTTTTCAGGCGTTTTACTCCTCCGTCGGACTGGCTGGCTAGCTCATTGCGAAGCTATCAGGAAACTGAAGAAATCATCTTGGTAGAAAATCTCACAAAAAGTTGAATACAGCTTCCATAATGATGGGCGCCCCTAGCTGAAAGTGGCGCTTTTGACCTCCAGCCTTAGAATATTTTCAATCCAGACTTAGCCAATTTCACGCGACTTTTACAGAAACAGTACCCTCCGCCAAAAGCATAATTCTTCAACATTCGTCAGAGAGGTTCCTTTTCTTTGAGTTTGCCCGACATATTAACACTGCATCCGCTAACCGCTTAATATTAATGACCTTTCAGAGTAGTCCTAACTTTTTCTCCCTCGGTGCTATAACTACCCACCTCGTACTTCTTTAAACTTTTTAAACTCTCACCACTGCGGATCGTGATGCAGCAAGCACAATCAAAGTTAATTCTTCAGCCAATTTCCACAAGCTCTTATTTTTAGGTTTCTGCCAAAATAGACTTCTCGTAAACCCTATAATTTTCGTAAAATTTCAAATTTTGCCAAGATCTTCCTGGCATCACACTGACTAAAAGCCCATACTTTATTTGCCCAAAAACTGAGTTTTGACCCCACTTTTACAAGGTTTAGACCATTTTAAGCAAAATGCCTTAATGAAGCAAAAATTTTGGTTTGGGTACAACAGGCAGAGACTTGGCTAACTTTAATTTTTCTCACTTTAATTCCCCATGTCTCTTTTAATTTTTTAATCTTTTCACTTCCCACTTTAATATTCTCTACTTCATCTTTTAATACTTTTGCCTTTTTTAATCTTTTATTTTTTCCATTTCTCATTTTTCCTCTGTCCATATTTTTAAATTTTATTAATTCTTTTACTTTATTTCTTTCATTTTTTTCAACTTCCAACTTTTCCTTTATTTTTTTGATTTTTTATATTTTCCAATTCTTCCCTTTTCATTTTCTCAATTTTCAACACCTCCTTATCTATTTTTTGCCTTTTGTACTCTCCCTCTTCATTTTCTCTCTCCTCTATCTTCCTTTCTTCTGACTTTCTCTCACTACCTCGTACTTTGTCACGTTCCAACTTCTCGACTGGTGTATCATCCAGTTTTGGTACTCTCTCTTTGTACTCTTCGTACTCGACCGGAATTGTTTGGCTAGACATGCCTTGCTTCTCTTCTTCCTTGATTTCCTCGATCTGTAGCATGTACACTCTCGGTGGAACACTTCATAGTCTTCCATCTAGCAGTGAAATAAGCCATTCAGCGAGCTTGTCTCGTCTTCCGAGCAACTCTCAAGCTCAAGTACGCCCTCATCATTCGGCTCCATTGCTTTCCTACCTTTGTCCATGTCCAACTCTCCCCCGTTGAATTCTGATTCAGAAGATGCCAGTTCTTCACTGACAACTTGATTCTTCAAGTCGACCACGTACTTCCTCTCGTCATTCTCTATGGATAGTGTATTTCTTTTCCAATTGTGATTTGCACTGACTGACACCAACCACCTCCATCCGAGCAATGCATCGTATGCCTTTCTTTGTAGTGGAATGACTACAAAGTTCAGTAGGAAGGGTTGTGTTCCAATCACCACCTTCTGCGTCATCAATGTTCCCAACGGTTTGATGCCATGCTAGACGAGTTGGAATGTCGGTGGCCAAAGTGTTGGCTTCTCAAGACTTTTCCATGTGTCTTCGGGTAGTATTTTGACTCTCGATCCTTCGTTGACGATAGTATTTGTCAAAATGTTCCCTCTGATCTCCATCTGAACAACTGTGGGCATCTTCTTGATGTTTGTTGTCAACAATACGGGGTCGATGGTTTGTTCCCTGTACGGTGGTGGTTTTGGTACCAATTCTTGCCTTCTGTCGTCCGATGTAGACGCTTTCCATCCTTGACAATGGTTGTCATTGCCAGTCCCAACTGCAACAGAATTTGGAGAAGGTCAATTACTTTTATCGATACAGTGGTTTGTAGTAACTGCCGTACGATGTTGGTTTCCGCCTGTGACCGTCGAGAGGTTACTGGTTTCTCCAGAGGTATTTTGTTTTCCTTAGTCATCTCTAGTTCCACTTCGGTCTTTGCTTCCATCATCCTTTGTTTCTTTGTACGCAGATCTGGGTAGGTGGCCTTCTTTGCTTGCGCTCTGGTAATCACCAGTACCTAGTGTTCCACGGGCGTTGGAAACGGGGGGACGAGGAAACGTGCGGGACGGGGGGACAAAGGGCCTAAGTTTGGGGACGGCGGGGGGACGGCTGCGGGGGGGGTGGCGGGGTGGTGGTCCTGATATAGTTATACATATACTTATAGTACTTGAAAAACTAGTTTTGAAAAGATGTATAATAGTATATCAGTATAAGAATTACATTTCAAATGAAACTATAGGAAATTTCAAATTAGTAAAATTATAACATAGTAAAATTTGAAATACTAAATCTAAATATGATGATTATTGATTTGAGATTTCTTGAATGCTAATTGCTAAATAAAATTTGGCAAATGAAATTGTCAAATTGGAGATTATCTGATGTCATATGAGATATCACAAAGTCTATAAAGATGATTACATGATTCATCATTACAATGAGTAGCAAATGCCAAATAGTAAATACAGATACTAATAGCAATTGCATTACAAAAGACAAAATGCCAAAATGTCAAAACTCAAAATGTAGTGAAGGGAGGCCTCTAATCATCTGCAAGTGCAAACTCCTCATCACTGGAACTGCTGGACTCCACAAGGTCAAGATCCCTCAAGCTCACACCAACCAGCCCTGCATCTGAAGTGGTAGGATCATCCTCATCAATCTGTGAAGGCTCCTCAGGCTCCACATCCCATCGTGCCGCTGGACTCTCCTTGTACCCAAGTGTCTTGCGGTCTATGAGACGCAAAACACTGTGTACAACCACAAGCTTTTCTGCTCTCTTAGAGGTAAGTCTGTTCCTCTTCAGAGAGTTGATGAAGCTATATGTAGACCAGTTCCTCTCAGCAGCTGAAGAACTGGAAACTTGGGATAGCAGACGGATAGCTAGAGTGGTGGTCAAAGATTTTGTACCATGATAATTCCATCACAAAAGTGGGTCCTCCTGTGCCATAGATTCTATATCCATCTTTGCTGCATCTGAATAGCCTCTAAGAGTGGCAAATTTGGTGCACTCAGTGCGAATTGTGCCAGCATCTTTAGAATCATACATCTTCTCTATGCACCTAAAGAAACCCGCCTTCACCTCATCATCC
>VCHN02001553.1:0-21517 GCA_007115665.2 Sequoiadendron giganteum | reverse complement strand
TGGGTTAGAGCATCAACATGCCCCAAGAAGATCATCAGTAGGAAAATCAGCAAGAGACAGATGAGGGGACGGCTACTGATACTCAATTTCAGCAGGAAATTGAGGCGGCTCTCGAGGGTGATGCTACTTCAGATCAGGATGCCCAGAGCTCGGGAGACACTGAGCCTATTAATGACAGTGAGCCTCGTCAGAACGATGGCAGAGGAGAGGTTCACGAGGTAGAGGCTGAGGTAGAATAGCCTTTTATTATATCAGACATGCGGCAAGAGTTGCCAGAATGGCTAAGGGATAGGATGAGGCGTGATACTCTAGATGAGACCGATCCCGCAGCCGAGATGGAGGAATTATTATAGAGGATCAGCGCACCTCCAGCAAAGAAAAAGGCTAGGAAGTTCTCCAAAATATCCACAGATGAGGATGGATCCCGAACCTTGCACATGGCAGTTCCTCGGGTAGAATGTGATAGAGACGAGACCGTTCCTGAGAACTATGTTGTGACAACCATGGAACTAGGCCGCCCTACTGGAGCACAAGTGGTAGAGGAGTGCGATAATTCCTATCGGGCACTCAAGGGTAGATTGTCCCATGTCGAGGGCAAATACAAAAAGTTGAAGGTAGAGCACAAGACACTAATTGGCTACGTGCAACACTTGTCCCGTCCTTGTGGGCAAGAAAATCTGACAATTGAGCTTCCAACTGAGTTTTCCAGGGAGTCAATCAGTGGGTTAGAAGATTTGAAGAGAATGGCACAGCAGGCAGACAAGTGGATTGCCAGTGTGCGTACAGAAACAAGAAAGTTCATGGAAGATCTTGCACATGCCTATGGGCAAGCTTCCGATATTATGGCTAGAGTGGAGACAGTTAACCATGCTTGGGGTGAGGCTCGCATCTATCAGATGAAAGTTGTTCTCCGTTTAGGGGCTTTGATGAGCATACCTCAACAGACTTTGGTTGAGGGAGGTGTTATCCAGCAGGGGGATAGATACGACTTCGCCAGATGGTATTCTTCAGTAGTCACAGGCCGGGGATTCTATGATGCATCACAGGCAGATTCGGTCAGGGTTAGAAAAGCCATGACGAACATTTTAGATGGAATTCTCAACACATTGGAGGCAATCTTTGCCAGGAGGTTGACTTCTGAAGAGATAACTGCAGAAGGATTGAAAGACAAATTGATGTCATTCTTCTCTGAGGTGAAAACCTTCATGCAGGATGATTTCGAGAACATAGCCACGTTCTCCAGTATCATACAGAACACCCAGGACGCCCTTGTTGCCTGGAAGAAATCATGTGCTCGGCATGGGCAAACAGTTGCAGTTTTGGAGTTTCAATTAGATCACATTCCTCCTATCTCCGATCGGGAAGTTGAGGCAGTTTTGGCCAGATTCATCAGATTTGCAGCCAACGAGAAGGAGAAGGGAAACGCCCTTCTGGACGATGACCTTCTGGAAGGAGACGATGTGCATTGATGGTGGTTAGTGGTGCATTGATGAGGAGTGGAGGGCGCATTCATTGCCCCGCTCCTTTCGGTGGCGGTTTTTAGGGCAAAAGCCCTAATTAGGGCATGGGTGGCTCAATCTGAGCCCTTTATTGTAATCAAATCTGAACCGTCCACTAATTGGACTCATTATAAAAGGGGCATCCCCCCTCATTTGTAAACAGTTAGAATTAGAATCAGAGATAGAGATTGATAGAAGTTAAAGTAGAGCTAGGAGTTAGCTTAGTTGGAAAGGAAAGAAAGACTTTCCCTTTGAAAGTTTTTGCAAAAGATTGTTGTGTAAGACTCTCACGATATAAAGATTTCATTGATTGGTGACTTCATTTTGTGTTGTGGGCAGTTGACGAGATCTTTTCGTCTTTCCAATTCGAATAGAGTAAATTAAAGTAGATTTGTTTTCATGCAAGTAGAGTTAATTGTGGAATGTGACATTAGTTTGGGCATATCTTCCCGTATCCATACCACTGGCGGACTTGTTGACGGTAAGTCTACTCCTGCGTGGTCAACTGGAATCTCAGCACTTAACGTCGATTGTGTTTAGTGTGCCCACTTGCTTCATTGTGAAGGGGTGCGCATGGTGAATCTCAATTTGAACATCTCATCCATCCTTTGAAGATTGCACCAGCTTTGTCAGAGTTGTCCGAAGGGGAGACGAAACGAAGTTTGGTTTGAAGACTGTTGAAGCTAATCCTTGCATTCCACCCATAGAAATAGATTGTAGAATTCCTATCCTTCTTGTTGGCGTGCTTTTATGGCGAGCGGCCTGAGAATAAAGTTGTCCAACGGTCACTCTATTCTCTCTTGATCAAAGTGTCCCACATGCTAAGATTGCTTGAAAGTTCATGTGTTCGACTCCCAGGTTCCTTTTATCGCGAATAGACTCAGTTGGTTGATGTGTTTTGCTGGTTATTTCAAGGGGACTTACGTAGTTGTTCAATTTCGTGAAGCAATTAGGACATGAATGATTTGGCAATATGGTTCTGGTATCTAAACTGACTCGGAAAATGCAGAATTTAAAGGGGATAGGGATAGGGATTCTACAAATCTACTTCTAAAGGGTGGAGGGCGAGGATCGACTTAAACAATCTTCGAACCAAACTTTGCTTTGTCTCCTTTCGAACAACTCCGACAAAGTTGGTGCAATCTTCAAAGGATGAGAAAAGTGTTCAAACTATGACGCAACATGTTCATACCATCAATACGACGCATGCAAACATATGAACCACAATCGAAGTTAAGTGCTGATACTCCAGTTGACCACGCAAGGCGAACTTACCATCAGTAAGGCCGCTAGTGGTATGGATGAAAGAAGATATGCTCAAATCACAACGCCACACTCCACAATTAACAACTACTTGCATGAAATAGAAATCTACTTTACTCTATCTACCTTGAATTGGAAAGACGAAATGGCCTTGCTAGCTACTCATAACAAAGAAGAAATCGCCAAGCAATGAAACTCTTTGTATTATGAAAAGTGTTCACAACAACCTTTTACAAAACTTTCAAAGGAAAGTTTTCTTCCCTCCTCAATCTAAAGCTAACTTCTAAGCTAAATGCTATATGCCTTCTACTCTCTAGCTCTGATTCAACTCTTGATCTAATGTCTAATAATATACAAATGAGGGGGGATGCCCCTTTTATAATAAGTCCAATTCAGTGGACGGTTTAGATCAAATTACAATGAAGGGCTCAGATCGAGCCACCTATGCCCTGATTAGGGTTTCTGCCCTAAAGACCGCCACAGAGAGGAGTGGGCAATGAATGCACAAAATATTCTCCACTCCCCTGCAAGAATCATAATGAGCAATTAATGCCCACTACCCTCATCAAGAAGATCCTCATCAAGCAGCGCGTTCCCACTGGCCTTCTCCCGGATAGTAAACTCGATCAATCGGGCCAATACTGCTTCAACCTCCTGTGTAGAGATCGGTGGAATATGGTTGAGCTGGAACTCCAAGACTGCTACCGTCTGTCCGTATCTGGTGTAAGATTTCCTCCATGTCACTAAGGCGTCCTGGGTATGCTGAATTATACTAGAGAACGTGGAGACATTCTCAAAGTCATCCAGGACAAGTGACCTCGCAATGTGCATTGTGAATGCATCATTTGCCCGTTTATAGTTGGCAGTGTTAGCTAAATGTAGCTGTGTGCAGGCTTCGTGGATTTTGAATTGACCAGGGGCACAGCCGATTGGCTCCTTGTACGAAATCCCTCTGTACTTAGTCATTCTGGCCAACATGTAAATTACATATGAGCTCATGTAGAAAGTCTTCGTCACCTTCAGGCTCCTGAATTGCTCATCGATGTGGTTGCTAATCATCCTAGTCCAATCGACACACTCCTTTCCCTCCAAGATGATCTCGATGAAGTAGAACATCCAAGGCTCGAAAATGTAAGCCTGTGCACTCCCATTTACCCGGCTCAACATCATTATCAAATCACGATTGTTGGCGTGCCTTTTGTGACAGCGCCAGCACAGAATAAAGTTGCCCAACGGTCACTCTATTCTCTCTTGATCAAAGTGTCCCACATGCTAAGATTGCTTGAAAGTTCATGTGTTCGACTCCAAGGTTCCTTTTATCGCGAATAGACTCAGTTGGTTGATGTGTTTTGCTGGTTATTTCAAGGGGACTTACGTAGTTGTTCAACTCCGTGAAGCAATTAGGACATGAATGATTTGGCGATATTGTTCTGGTATCTAAACTGACCCGGAAATGCAGAATTAAAAGGGGATAGGGATGGGGATTCTACAAATCTACTTCTAAAGGATGGAGGACGAGGATCGACTTAAACAATCTTCAAACCAAACTTTGCTTTGTCTCCTTTCGAACAACTCCGACAAAGTTGGTGCAATCTTCAAAGGATGAGAAAATGTTCAAACTATGACACAACACGTTCATACCGTCAACACGACGCATACAAACACATGAACCATAATCGAAGTTAAGTGTTGATACTCCAGTTGACCACGCAAGGCGAACTTACCATCAGCAAGTCCGCTAGTGGTATGGGCGAGAAGACTTGCTCAAATCACAACGCCACACTCCACAGCTAACAACTACTTGCATGAAATAAAATTTACTTTACTCTATCTACCTTGAATTGGAAAGACGAACAAGCCTTGCTAGCTACTCACAATAGAAGATAGAACCACCAAACAATGATAAATCTTTATATTATGAGTGTTCACAACAACTTCTTACAAAGTCCTCAATGGGAAAACTTCCTTTCCTCCTCAATCTAAGCTAACTTCTAAGCTCTACTCTCTAACTTCTATCTCCAATACTCTCTAGCTCTGATCTATCTCTGATTCTAATTCTAATTCTAATAGATTACAAATGAGGGGGGATGCCCCTTTTATAATAAGCCCAATTCAGTGGACGGTTCAGATCAAATTACAATGAAGGGCTCAGATCGAGCCACCTATGCTCTGATTAGGGTTTCTGCCCTAAAAACCGCCACAGAGAGGAGTGGGCAATGAATGCACAGAATATTCTCCACTCCCCTGCAGGAATCATAATGAGCAATTAATGCCCACTACCATCATCGAGAAGATCCTCATCAAGCAGCGCGTTCCCACTGGCCTTCTCCCGGATAGCAAACTCGATCAACCGGGCCAATACTGCTTCAACCTCCTGTGTAGAGATCGGTGGAATATGGTTGAGCTGGAACTCCAAGACTGCTACCGTCTGTCCGTGTCTGATGCAGGATTTCTTCCATGTCACTAAGGCGTCCTGGGTATGCTGAATTATACTAGAGAGCGTGGAGACATTCTCAAAGTCATCCAGGACAAGTGACTTCGCAGCTGAGAAGAATGGAGGCAGTCTACTTTTCAAACCATCAGCAGTTATCTCCTCTGGGACCAACTTTCTAGCAAATATGGCCTCTAATGTATTGAGGACTCCCCCCAAGATGTTGCCCATTGCCTTCTTCACTTTAGCTGAATCTGCCCTTGCTGCGTCGTGAAATCCACGGCCTGTGACCACCGAGGAGTACCAACTGGTGAAATCGTACCTATCACCTCTCGGAATTACACCTCCATCCACTAAGGTTTCTAGAGGTACATGCATCAAAGCCCCCAAACGAAGTACAGTCTTCGTTTGATAGATGCGAGTATCACCCCAGGCCTGATCTACTATATCCATTCGTGCCAAAATATTTGAGGCCTGTAGATAAGCATCGGCAAGGTCCTCCATGAATTTTCCTGTCTCAGTATGAACACGGCTAACCCACTTGTCTGCCTCCGTTTCCATTTTCTTTAAATCCTCTAAGGCAACAATTGACTCGTTCGGAAGCTCCGATGGACGTTCCACTGCCGGGTCCGCTGGTTCACCTGGACGTGCTAGATTCTGCATATATCCTATCAAGGGTTTGTGCTCCTTCTTCAATTTCTTATACTTCCCCTCCGTGCGGAGCAACTGATCCTTCAATGCCTGATAGGAGTTATCGAACTCCTCGATAACTTGGGCTCCCGTAGGACGACCCAACTCCACTGTGGTGATCACATAATTTTCAGGCCTCTCCTCAGTTCGATCACAATCTTCCCTCGGAATAGCCACCTGAAGCGTGCGAGAGCCTGACTCGTTGGTCGAGATCTTTGAAAACTTTCGGGCCCTTTTCTTCTCTGGTGGCGCACTGATCCTCCTGAGGAACTCCTCCATCTCAATGGCCGGATCCGTGTCATCCTCGGGTTCTCTCCTCGTTCTGTCGGAAAGCCAATCAGGCACTGTCTGCTGTGGATTACAAATGACAAGGGGCTGTTCTTCTGTTGCCTCCATCTCGTGCACTTCCTCTCTTCTTGCACTGGTTTGCTCGGGCTCATCCTCCTCTATAAGCTGGGTATCTCCCGACCCTTGGGTCCCCTGTTCTGTGTTTTCTTCTTCTTCCAAAGCCGTATCCAACATCTGCTGAAAATGGGTGTCGGCCATTGTTTCCTCTTCCTCCTCCTGTTGGCCGCCCCTGGATAGACTGACACTAGCTGATTCTCGGGCGTTGGGCTGATCTACCTCCCCAAGTCCCCGCTCTTCCTCTAATCCTGCCCTCTGATCGGCAAATAATGAAACCACTCTTAAACTCGAAGATTGAGTTTGTGAGTGCACGGGTGATACTTGTTCTATCCTCAACGGTATCGGCTGGGTTGGCACTTCCACTTGTGCCTTCGATGTCTGAGCAATTTGTTTCCCTCTTTTTACCGATAACGGCCTTGGGTCACCCATCAAGCTGTAAGTAAGGGCGATCGACTTGCTCTTAAGTCTGCATACATGTCTGTCGACCCAAGTCCTGGTAAAAGTCATCACCGGGATAGAAAGAGTGTCCAAGTCCATGATCTCTGGCTCGGACCAATCAGGTGGTGGGACAGGAGTATCCCTAACTGACCCATAGTCGGGTTGCATGGCGTTGACATCCTCCTCCACCTGGTCGGGAACTGGAATAATCTCACATTCTCTAATCAGCTTGAGAGGTAGTCTGGAAAACATCCTTCTTCTTATCTCAGCCTCATCCACTGCATTTGCCCAAAAGTCCTCCAGATGAGCTCTGTGCCGGTATTCAACGTTCTGTATCATCCGGATGTTCCTGTAAGGATCGAAATCTTGCCTGCCTGTGTGATATGACAAATGATAAGATTGCAGCTCGTCCTCTGCCTCTCGGGCTGCCTGCAAAGAGGGACACACCTCAATGGAATTTCCCATGGTGATAGGGAAATCAAGCCCACCCTTCTTTTTTCTTTTCTGAATCTTATCGTAGGCAATCAATTGCCTAGATACCTCAAGCATTACTATGTGATCAGTGGGGTATCGTGGTAACCGATACGGATACGAAGTGAACCCCTGCAGCCTAATATATGTGAATTTCGAGAATTGGATGAGCCAATACCCATATTCCTCAATCAGTGTCTGTGCTTCTTTAGATATTCTCTGCTGCGTCCTTTGCTGAAGCGTCCTTGCAATGTGCATTGTGAATGCATCATTTGCCCGTTTATAGTTGGCGATGTTAACCAAATGTAGCTGTGTGCAGGCTTCATGAATTTTTAATTGACCAGGGGCACAGCCGATTGGCTCTTTGTACGAAATCCCTCTGTACTTAGTCATTCTGGCCAACATGTAAATCACATATGAGCTCATGTAGAAAGTCTTCGTCACCTTCAAGCTCCTGAATTGCTCATCGATGTGGTTGCTAATCATCCTAGCCCAATCGACACACTCTTTTCCTTCAAAGATGATCTCGATGAAGTAGAACATCCAAGGCTCGAAAATGTAAGCCTGTGCACTCCCATTCACCCGACTCAGCATCATTATCAGATCACAGTATTCTTGTTTCACGTCCTCGGCAATTATCTGCTTTGGGAGCTTAGTGCGGGGTGGCCTCGGCTTCTGCATCCAAACTCTGTTGATGACTGCAGTGACTCTTTCAAAAGAGGAAGAGTACATCTTATCTGCCCTCTTATTTGTCCTGTATAACATCTCCTCAGCAGTCGGAATCCCAAATGCCTCTCCGATGGCATCCGGTGTGAAGTTGGCGAGCAGTTTACCATCCGGAGGGACAATCGTCCTACGTTCTGGCTTGTAGTGATTGGCGCACTCCATAATTAGCTCCGGACACTGAATTGCTGGTGGAAAACTAGCAGCTGCGTAGATCCCACTCTTCATTATATTATGTGCCGTGACGGATGGTTGATGGCCCCCTAGCCCGAACATCCTCGATTTGAGTGCATTCAGATTAAATGAACCAAGGTTGGTGTCATTCAATCCTGCCAACTTTGAAACTAATGCTGACTTTGGGAGAAATGGCTTAGCGAGCCTCTTAATCATTGCCTGCCGAGATGAGCCAGCCTTGCCTGCTTCAGTGTTTGCAGCTCTGCCTGCGGCTCTGCTTGTTCCTGCAACATCCTTTGCGCCAGCCATCTGCAAAATAAAATAGAAGAATAAGCTAGGCTGCAGATTAATAAAATAAAACAATTCCCGAGATGGCTGCGAATACGGAGTTAGCTTTGAAAATAAAATTTCTCAGCATAAATTTCTAACTCCAAACCTCGTACTGTATAAAAATCTCTGAGTTTAGAGACAACTCTCAGCAACTGCACTTCTGACTGGTGAAGAAAAAACGCAGCAAGCTAATAACTTTCAGCAATGTAGCTAATTTCTCCAGCACAAATTGTTCGAACCTTGACTTCACTTTGTCAACTTCAGCAGTTAGAGGAATAAAGAGTTGCCAGCAATATGAAATTTCAACTTCCTCAACTTCTCAACGTTTAAACTTCGCAGCAACTCCACTTTCAGCTCTTTGAGAATTAAATTCTCCAGCAACTCCGGAAAATAACTTCAACCTTCAACTTCGAAGTCGCAGCAACACACTTTCAGCTTTTCGAAAGAAAGAGTCTCGGCAAATGAAATTTTCTCCAGCACTTCGTACTTTCAGCAACTCAACACTCCGAAATAAAATAAACTCTCACAGAATTTCTCTCCTCAACCACTTGGAAAATATTTCAATCTCTCCAGAACTTCTTCAGCAACTTCAACTTCGAAATAATGTGAGGAGAAATGAGAGAAGAGATTGTTTAAATAACTCTTCTCGGAGAATCCTGCTAAGTAGTGCTGGGGCTATTTTAGCACCTTCATCAATTTCCCACTATCTTCGTTCGGAATCTTCTAATTCAAGCGCAGTAGTGGGCTAGTCGTTAGCCGGTTATTATGGCAGTTGCCATTAATAATGATTCCTTCCTTGTAAAAAAATTCGAATTTTCCTCTTAATCTGCCAGTTAACTCTTGGCGATTTAAACAACTCGCGAGAAAAACAATCACTTGACTTGATTTAAAATTCCATTTTAAAATCTCGCAGTGTTTAAATAAATTCAACTTGAAAAAATTTCGTGGGAGTAGCAAATTTATTTCCAACTTTTTAAAATGTCTGTCATTTAAATCCTCGATTTCATAAAATTTGCCTTAGACATTTTAAATTCTCTCATTAAAACGTTCAACTCCGGGCGATTAAAAAATTGTTTGCGTGCTCGAAATAATTCGTCCTTTGAGATTTAACTTCTGTCAGGAAAATAATCTAGGCAAAACGAATTTCTTCTGAAAATATTAAAATTTCCCTTAGGAAATTAATTTTCAAACTCTGCTAACTCATGGGTGCATTTTAAACGGGTTCATTTGATTTTCACTTGACCCATGGAAAATATTCGTCGATATCAAATTTTCCCCTTGAAAAAAGATTCGTTAACTTTCAACTGCCTTCGGAGAATTTTAAAACTCATCAAATCATCCTTCCTTGCCAAGGGCGTATTTTTCCCTAGTGAAGTGTTATATCACTTAGAAAAAAATTTCTAACACTTTCTCTACCATAGGCGTATACATTTTGATGAAATATTTATTTCAAAAAAAATTCCTTCACTTTACACCTCTGGCGCACTTTCATGTGTCTACTTTTATTTTGTTGCCTTAGGAAATTTTCTCCAGCAACCTTGGCGTATTTTACTCATGCAAGCCTTGATTTCTCACTTAGAAAATTCTCAAACAGTTAGAATATCCTTGGGCGCATATGGGGTCTTGAACTTTCATTTTCTTGACTTAGGAAATTTTCTCCAGCAACCTAGCCACTTTATCTTGCCTTGGGCGCATTTTGACCTCTCTACTTTCATTTCATGCCTTAGGAAAATTTCGGCCATCTCCTCTTCATCATGGGCGCAAATGCTAGGCCAAGCTTTCATTTCATGTCTTAGAGGGCGCATTTCACCCTTGACACTTTCGTTTTATGCCTTAGAAATATTTCATAGCTTCAATCCTTGAGGTGGGCGCATTTTACTAGGTGAGCTTTTGTTTTTGCCTTAGAAACTTTTCAAGGCTTCTCTCCTTGAGGTGGGCGCATTTTACTAGGTGAGCTTTTGTTTTTTTGCCTTAGAAACTTTTTCAAGGCATCTCTCCTTGAGGTGGGCGCATTTCAACATGTGAGCTTTCATTTTTGCCTTAGGCGTTTTTCAAGCCTCTGCCTTGAGGTGGGCGCATTTTACTAGGTGAGCTTTCGTTTTCATGACTTAGAAACTTTTCACCTCTCTCCTTCCTCTTTGGGCGCATTTTGAGGTATGAGCTTCTGTTTTATGCCTTAGGCGTTTTTCAAGCCTCTACCTGTTCCTGCTCTTGCATTCTATTTTAGCAAGTCGTGCTATTTTTAGCAAATCCCTTGATTTTCAACCTCTAAGGCTCCGTTTTGCCTGAAAATTTCATCAGATGATATTCTCTGCCTTGTGAACCTGTTTTGTCAGTCCTCTGCCCTGACCTACTATTTATAGCCACCTGCTATTTATAGTAAGTTGACTCTCTGATTTTAGTAGCTCCGTTTTGCCTGAAAGTTGCAACGCTTGATCTTGATAGCTTGAGGGTTACTTGGATGCCAACCTCGGGTGCAGACCTGCTATTTATAGCCGTGCCCTGACTTACTAAAAATAGTAAGTTCTCCGACTTTGCTCAAATTTTGCCAGCAGGTACCTTGAAGTGTGCTGACATGGGTGGGGTACTTTGTTTCGGCTATTTTTGGATTTTACCCCTATAAAAGTGGAAACCCTAATTTGATTTGCATGTATCCCGAACGGTCTCCGTTTGACTTCGTTCCTTCTGCATGTCGTTCTGCTTGCTGGACTGGAGTGTTGGGCGGCTGCCGGAGTGTACCTGCTAAAAATAGAAACTGTCCGAAAAGTGACTCATCCACTGCCGGATGGTTTTGCATGTCATATTGCCCGCGGGATCTCAAAAAACCCAGAAAAACCCAGAAAACTGGTCTGCATGCATGCACTGGCTAAAAATAGTAAGTCCTCAAAACTCGATCTTCTCTGCTTGCAAGCCACACCGTTGCGAAGCTCTCGAAAAACCCATAAAGAAAAACCCGACATGCGTTGAAAAACACTACATGCGAACCCTAAAAATAGCCTCCGAAGGCTGAACTCTGAAAGTGGTTGTCTCGGTTTGCATGTTACATCCCTGCGAAGGTTTTGGAAAACCCAGAAGGATTCCCCAGACATGCATCTGAAAAGCTCATGTAGAAACCCTAATTTGGCTCTTAAAGCCTGAAATGCCAAAAATAGTAAGTCGTCTGATCTGGCTCAAAATTTACGTGTAGACAGCTTGAAGTTACCCGGATGCAGTGGAACTGACAGAATTCCAAAATCTCAATAAAATAGTCCCAAATTGAATACTTACTAAGAATAGTAAGTTGCCGGAATACAGTGAAAATTTAGGGGGACTCTGCTGGAAGTCTTCTGACTGCTGCACTAAGCTTAGACTTCAATTTTATGACTCGGTTTGACCTTAAATAAGCCTGAAGGATGAAAACCCTAATTACACAGACTTAACCAATATTTTAACCTGGGTCAAACGACAGGACATCCCCGGAAGGACCAGAGACCAGAGAGAGAGCGAACCAAAGCCAAAAGACCCGAATGGAGCAAAATTTAGGGGGTCCTAATCTTGATGGGGTGATGTGTGAAAGTCACAATAGCGGTATTCTTGTTTCACGTCCTCGGCAATTATCTGCTTTGGGAGCTTAGTGCGGGGTGGCCTCGGCTTCTGCATCCAAACTCTGTTAATGACTGCAGTGACTCTTTCGAAAGAGGAAGAGTACATCTTATCTGCCCTCTTATTTGTCTTGTATAACATCTCTTTAGCAGTCGGAATCCCAAATGCCTCTCCGATGGCATCCGGTGTGAAGTTGGCGAGCAGTTTACCATCCGAAGAGACAATCGTCCTACGTTCTGGCTTGTAGTGATTGGCGCATTCCATAATTAGCTCCGGACATTGAATTGCTGGCGGAAAACTAGCAGCTGCGTAGATTCCACTCTTCATTATATTATGTGCCGTGACTGATGGTTGATGGCCCCCTAGCCCGAACATCCTCGATTTGAGTGCATTTAGATTAAATGAACCAAGGTTGGTGTCATTTAATCACGCCAACTTTGAAACTATTGCTGACTTTGGGAGAAATGGCTTAGCGAGCCTTTTAATCATTGCCTGCCGGGATGAGCTAGCCTTGCCTGCTTCAGTGTTTGCAGCTCTGCCTGCGGCTCTGCTTGTTCCTACAACATCCTTTGCTCCGGCCATCTGCAAAATAAAATAGAATAGCAATAAGCTAGGCTGCAGATTTTTAAATAAAATGAAGTAACCTCCGAGACGGCTGCGAATGTGGAGTTAGCTTTTTGAAAATAAAAACTCTCAGCATAAATTACTAACTCCAAACCTCGTACTGTATAAAAATCTCTGAGTTTAGAGACAACTCTCAGCAACTGCACTTCTGACTGGTGAAGAAAAAACGCAGCAAGCTAATAACTTTCAGCAACGTAGCTAATTTCTCCAGCACAAATTGTTCGAACCTTGACTTCACTTTGTCAACTTCAGCAGTTAGAGGAATAAAGAGTTGCCAACAATATGAAATTTCAACTTCCTCAACTTCTCAACGTTTAAACTTCTTCAACACTTCGACTTTCAGTAGCTTGAAAATAAAGATCTCCAGAGAAAAGAAATCCTCTACAACTTCGCAAATCTGCAGCGACTTCAACAATCTGGAAATAAAATCTTAGCCTTCCAGTATACAACTTCGAACTTTGCAGCAACTCCACTTTCAGCTCTTTGAGAATTAAATTCTCCAGGAACTCCGGAAAACAACTTCACCCTTCAACTTCGAAGTTGCAGCAACACACTTTCAGCTTTCGAAAGAAAGAGTCTCGGCAAATGAAAATTTCTCCAGCACTTCGCACTTTCAGCAACTCAACACTCCGAAATAAAATAAACTCTCCAAGAATTTCTCTCCTCAACCACTTGGAAAATATTTCAATCTCTCAAGAACTTCTTCAGCAACTTCAACTTCGAAACAATGTGAGGAGAAAGGAGAGAAGAGATTGTTTAAATAACTCTTCTCGGAGAATCCTGCTAAGTAGTGCTGGGGCTATTTTTAGCACCTTCATCAATTTTCCACTCTCTTCGTTTGGAATCTTCTAATTCAAGCGCAGTAGTGGGCTAGTCGTCAGCCGGTCATTATGGCAGTTGCCATTAATAATGATTCCTTCCTCTTCAAATTTCGAATTTTCCTTTCTAGTCTGCCAGTTAACTCTTGGCGATTTAAACAACTCGCGAGAAACAATCACTTGACTTGATTTAAAATTCCATTTTAAAATCTCGCAGTGTTTAAATAAATTCAACTCGAAAAAATTCGTGGGAGTTGTAAATATATTTCCAACTTTTTAAAATGTCTGTCATTTAAATCCTCGATTTCATAAAATTTGCCTTAGACATTTTAAATTCTCTCATTAAAATGTTCAACTCCGGGTGATTAAAAATTATTTGCATGCTCGAAATAATTCATCCTCTGAGATTTAACTTCCGTCAGGAAAATAATCTAGGCAAAACGAATTTCCTCTGAAAATATTAAAATTTCCTTTAGGAAATTAATTTTCAAACTCTGTTAACTCATGGGTGCATTTTAAACGGGTTCATTTGATTTTCACTTGACCCATGGAAAATATTCATCGATATCAAATCTTCCCCTTGAAAAATATTCGTCAACCTTCAACTGCCTTTGGAAAATTTTAAAACTCATCAAATCATCCTTCCATGCCAAGGGCGTATTTTTCCCTAGTGAAATGTTATTCCATTTAGAAAATATTTCTAACATTTTCTCTACCATAGGCGTATATTTTTGATGAAATATTTATTTCATTTAAAAAAAATTCCTCACTTTACACCTCTGGCGCCCTTGACCCCTTGGCATTTATTTTTTTGCGACTTAGAAATTTTCTCCTGTCATCTCACATCTTGGGCGTATTTCTCTCAGTGATGTTTTATTTTGCTAGCTTTTACCCTTGCCACGCCTTAGAAACATTTTCAATCAAGGGCGTATTTAGCATGAGCCACTTTCATTCTCCACACTTAGAAAAATTTTCTCCAGCAACCTTGGGCGCATATGGGGTCTTGAGCTTTCATTTTCTTGACTTAGAAATTTCTCCATGTCCTAGCCACTTTATCTTGCCTTGGGCGCATATGGGTGTGTCTGGTTTTATTTTCACCACTTAGAATTTCTTCAAGCCATGTATCTTCTTGAGGGCGCATTTTGACCTCTCTACTTTCATTTTATGCCTTAGAAGAATTCTCCCATCTCCTCTTCATCATGGGCGCATTTGCTAGGCCAAGCTTCCATTTTTACCTTAGGCGTTTTTAGCCTATTCCTTGGGCGCATATTGGGTAGACAACTTTCATCTAGGGGTGCAAATGAGAGGGTGAGCTTTCACTTTCTCTTGAGGGCGCATTTCACCCTTGATACTTTCGTTTGTGTGCCTTAGAATATTTCATCAAGCTCACTTTACACCTTGGTGAGGGCGCATTTACATATGTGTGCTTTCGTTTTTGCCATGGGCGCATTTCAAGTGCCATGCTTTTATTTTCACCATGGGCGTATTTCAAGTGCCATGCTTTGATTTCCAATGCCTTAGAATAATTTGAAGGCACTTCCAAAGTGGGCGCATTTACATGGGTCTACTTTCATTTTCATGCCTTAGACGTTTTGAGAGAGTCATCAAGGTGGGCGCATTTACATGGGTCTACTTTCATTTTCAATGCTTTTATTTTGATGCCTTAGGCGTTTTTTTTCTCCCTCACCTCAAGCCAAGGGCGCATTTTGAGGTATGAGCTTTTGTTTCATGCCTTATAAACTTTCAAGGCTTCCATCAAGGTGGGCGCATTTCCTTAGCTCAACTTTGAATTCTGCCTTAGACAAGTTTCAAGCTATCAATCTGTGAGGTGGGCGCATTTTGAAGGGGATACTTTCATTTTCCCACACTTAGAATATTCTCCATGCCTCTGCCTGCCTTTGTTTACGTATTCTATTTTTAGCAAGTTGTGCTATTTTTAGCAAGTCCCTTGATTTTCAACCTCTAAGGCTCCGTTTTGCCTGAAAATTTCATCATATGATCTTCTTCACCTTGTGAACCTGTTTTGCCAGTCCTCTACCCTGACCCGCTATTTATAGCCACCTGCTATTTATAGTAAGTTTTGACTTTCTGACTTCAGTAGCTCCGTTTTGCCTGAAAGTTGCAACGTTTGATCTTGATAGCTTGAGTGTCACTCTGATGCCAACCTCGGGTGCAGACTTGCTATTTATAGTCGTGCCCTGACTTACTAAAAATAGTAAGTTCTCCGATTTCGCTCAAATTTTGCCAGCAGGTACCTTGAAGTGTGCTGACATTGGTGGGGTGCTTCGTTTCGGCTATTTTTGGATTTTACCCCTATAAAAGTGGAAACCCTAATTTGACTTGTATGTATCCCGAACGGTCTCCGTTTGACTTCGTTCCTTCTGCATGTCGTTCTGTTTGCTGAACTGGAGTGTTGGGGGCGGCTGCCAGAGTGTACCTGCTAAAAATAAAAACTGCCTGAAAAAGTGACTCATCCACTGTCGGATGGTTTTGCATGTCATATTGCCCGTGGGATCTCAAAAAACCCAGAAAAACCCAGAAAACTGGTCTGCATGCATGCACTGGCTAAAAATAGTAAGTCCTTAAACTTTGATCTTCTCCGCTTGCATGTCACCTTGTTGCGAAGCTCTCGAAAAACCCATAAAGAAAAACCCGACATGCGTTGAAAAACACTGCATGCGAACCCTAAAAATAGCCTCCGAAGGCTGAATTCTGAAAGTGGTTGTCTCGGTTTGCATGTTACATCACTGTGAAGGTTTTGGAAAACCCAGAAGGATTCTCCAGACCTGCATCTGAAAAGCTCATGTGGAAACCCTGAAAATGGCTCTTGAAGCCTGAACTGCCAAAAATAGCAAGTCGTCCGATCTGGCTCAAAATTTATGTGTAGGCAGCTTGATGTTACCCGGATGCAGTGGAACTGACAAAATTCCAAAATCTCAATAAAATAGTCCCAAATTGAATACTTACTAAAAATAGTAAGTTGTCGGAATATAGTGAAAATTTAGGGGAACTCTGCTGGAAGCCTTCTGACTGCTGTACTGAGCTTGGATTCCAATTTTATAACTTAGTTTGACCTTTAATAAGCCTGAAGGATGAAAACCCTAATTACACAGACTTAACCAATACTTTAACCTGGGTCAAACGACAGGACATCCCCGGAAGGACCAGAGACCAGAGAGAGAGCGAACCAAAGCCAAAAGACCAGAATGGAGCAAAATTTAGGGGGTCCCCATCTTGATGGGGTGATGTGTGAAAAAGGTCACAACAGGGCACTAATGTGACAGGTCCTCCCTATACAAATCTTTTTATTGTACACTACTTGATGGAATAAGACAATTATTCGTTAATATTCTTTTATGTACATTTGTGGTATTTGATTATGTCTTTAATCAAGTGACATGGTAGTGTAGCTTTTTGCTATCAACATTTTTGGTGCCATTTCCTTTGTGAAGTTATGTCAGATTGGAACAATAACCAATGCGGATGGTACATAAAGAAGATGAAATGTGAAAGGAATGAATGGGTCAACCTAGTCAAGAGCTAGTTGAGACTAGGAAACAAAGAGAAGACAAACTAACTCAAGACTTCAAGTATTTGTGGGATCTCTTAGTATGACAATTTATCAAAGAACAATTTGAGAGAAACCAAGTGCTTATAGATTCAACTTGTGGCAGCTTGGTTGTACCTAAAGAAGCCAATTGACTATTGAATGGTTTTCTCAAACTCCTTGTTAGGAACTGCATTATTTTGCAAGATTTTCATGTCAAACATGACTGCCAAGGACAATAAAATATTTTATAAACTATACAAGTAGAGGTATTGTTAGGAAAAAGAGGAATAATTTAAAGACCAACATGGTGTGGGAGTGGACCAAGATATCAAAAAATCTATTATATTGGTGGAACAAGAAAGAAGACAAATGCTAGAAGAGGCAGCCAGATTTAAAAATCCATCAAACCAAGTTTAAAATAGAAGCAAAAGCCCAAAAAAGGCAAAAGCCAAGGCTGAAGTGTCAGCAAAAGCTAGAGCTGGATCCAAAACCAAGGGAGGGTTCAGATATAATGATAAAGTTGTACAACAAAAAATGGGTAGTGGTTGCTAAGAATTGTTCTGTTTTAAGGAAGGAAGAACAAACCATTCCAACCAAATTGGGCTAGAAAGTGCTGCAAGAAAATCAATCTAGAGGGACTTTGATTTCAAGAAGGAAGTTTGACAACTTCCTCATTGGAGAAGATTGAGCCATCTATGAAAGCGAAATTTGGCACATAAGATTTACTAATTAACAAAGCCAAACTGAGAGAACCAAACCAGGCAACAAGGCAAATTGTTGTGAGCAATGAAAGAGAGGCACTTGAAGGGTTGAGGATCAAGACATGTCTGACAATACTAACAGAGCAGAGGAGCGTTCAAGACAAACCTTCCTAAGGAGGAGAATCACACAAGAAGAGCCCTGCCAAGTCCAAAAACAAATCCATACAATGGGCACTTCACTAATCGAATTCAAAGAGACAAAAACTACCAAAGTTTACCAATGATGGATCTAAAGACTTGATGTGACATTACAAAACATGTATCATTGTTTGGACTATGATTGGGCATATAGATGAATATCATTAGTTGTTGTTCCTAACAGTAGTAAGAGAACTATCTACTGACTGGTGTATCAAAGCACCATCAAATAACAAGACCTTTTGGGACAAATTTCGCAAAACATTTGAAAAGAAATTCAAGATCCTTAGAGACAACAACGAAATTGTCACAAAGATTTGGAACATCTAGCAAGGAAAACATAAAATGTGTCAAAGCCTATAATAGATGACTTAAGGAAATGTTGGGAAAACATCAAAAGACACCAACCAATAACCTGAAAACACTATGGTTCACTGAGGAACTAGTACCCATAGTTTGGAAGAAGATCATGGTGGTTCCACCCATGTCTTATGAAGTTGTATATAATATAGTGATGGATGGAAACAGTTAGAATAAATCATCAACATGCTTGAGAAAGAGCGAAGATGAGGATTCAATGCCTAATGATGAGAGTGAACTAGGATATGTGCAAGCTCTCAAAAGATATTCTCTAAATGATATAAGAAGTAACTAGGGGTCTGTTGACGGTGTTATACCCAAAATGAAATTTTTGGCATTCTGCTTAAATTGAGATAAACAACGTAAAAATGCCATCGAAAGTATGTTTTAGGTCAAACCAAATATGAAATCTTTGTGGGTTTCTGTCAAGGAACCTATGGTTAAAATTCTGAAAAAATGAAAATTAGGGTTTTACGCCCCTATTTTTAAGGAAACCCTTAAAAATAAGACCTTCCCGGAAATGATTGAAAATAATTCTGATAGGGTTAATTACCTTCACGATCAAACTGATCAAGTCAAAATTATCAAAATACATGTTTTACTTTGGTGGGTCTATTTCTATTTTTCAGGAACAAAGTTAGGAGCTCCGCAACCATTAATGGCAGATTGGCCAGTACCAGGTGCTGAAAGCTAAACCTCAAAAAACTCCAACGAAGGATCTATGGCGGGAAAGGATGAAAAGATGCTGTTTCAACGAAGGAGATTCTCAAAACGGAAAAGGCCAAAATTTGGCTAAGTCTAGAAGATGCACGTTTTGTCTACCAAGGCAAAACACAGCCTAAAGGTGAAAAAGGCGCCCCTCTTGAAGAAAGGCGCCCTTGGATCTCAGAGGGAAAATGTAGTCATTTGGCATCTTCAAATCCGTCATCCTCTTCACTTTCGTGCTAGCTTGACAACGAAACAATCAGCAAAATCATCTGATTCAAGGATCATTGACCAACCGTCAGCAAAGTATGGAGGATCCATCAGCAAAGAAGATGCCAAATCAAAGAGCTTCAAGGTAAAAGTGCCCTTGCTGGCCAGGGGCACCCCTCAGTTGCAGGCACCAGATGAATCCATAAGCTACAGCTCTATACATGATATCTTTCTAGCTTCCTCCCAACTACACGATCAATCTAACAACAAGTCCATAAGACACACCAGATGATCACGAGTTGAGATCAAGTAGAAAAAGCCAAAATTGAAGAACTGGAAAGATAAGCCAGAAAATGGCTAAGGCATGGCTAAAAGCGCCCCTCTTGAGGAAAGGCGCCCTTTCTTGAAGGCATCCAGATTCAACCAGAATCTTCACTGCCTCCCAAGACGACCTTCTCAGCTATGACCTATCTCGTCAGCGAGACTATCAGCAAGAATTGCCGACAAATCAATCAATTGATGGAGGAGGTCAAAGACTGGCAGTCCACAGCCAAGATGAAACCAAGCAAAAGCTAAAAGCGCCCCTATTGGCCAAGGGCGCCCTTTAGTTTGAAGGACCTAACACTGCCAGCTTCAACTGAGAAGTTAGTCATCCTGAGAAAGACCGAGCTGGCTACTCGATGCATCGTCAAATAGAGTCATCTGATTCATCTAAACATCGGAAACGTCAGATCAAAGCAAAGAGGGCCTGAAAAGGTCAAAACGAAGAACAGTCAATGAAAATTGACTAAGGCATTGTCAAAAGCGCCCCTCTCAAGGAAAGGCGCCCTTCTTTCTGGAGACCTAAACTCAGTTTTCTGAGTTAACCTATCTCAGGCATATCTAATCATACTGATCCTGCCTCAACAACAGAACTGCCAACCACTGCCTGAGATCAACTGAGCAACCTGAATCAAAGATCAAACAGGAGCACTTCAGCTTGCAAAATGAACAAAAAATGATCAACTTCAAGGATGGACGCCTAAAAGAGTCAAAGCAGAAATGTTGACTTGAGTTAGCAAATTTGGAGCCAAAAAGAGACCAAACACTCCACAATCAGTGGAAATCATCTTTTGGAACTCCAAATTAGGCTTGAATGATGAGTTATCTTCCATACTTTGTGGATCTTAACCCTAATCACCTTATATTCATGCTAGGCGTCCCTTTTCCTCATTATTCTTTTTGCAGGTTGAAGGATAAAACATCAAGTAGCTCCCAAGAACACGTTTTCAAGATCTGGCAGGGGTTTTGGACGAATTTTCAATATTTTTGAAGATCATTGGCAGTAAAAGTGTTCTTCTCCCAAGATTGCTTCTAGAGACAGATTATTGCAAAGTGGCAGTTTATAACTTCCAATCCATCTTCTGTCTACTTCCTCTATTTCTGTCTATATTTCTTTTGCATGTCACAGGAAACGACAGATTATCACAGATCTGGCCAACTGGGTATGATCAGCACAACTTTTTCAACAAAACCCACATGGTAGATTTTTCCAAAAAAAGTAGCCCTGCTGCCCCTATTTTTTAGGGTTTCCAAAAAAAGTCATAATATTGAAAAACAGACAAACTGGGTTTGTTTGGCTTTGAAGCACGAACAAAACCCATGTGTTAGATTTTTCCGAGAAAAATCACTTTCTGGTGCCTCGCTGCCTCTGCCACCAAAGGGCTCTTGCATGTTATAGAAAAACACGTTTTTTCGAATTTCTGACGATCTGGGTTTGTTTAGAGAATTATTCTCAACAAAACCCATGTCTCAGAATATTTCGTAAAAATTACCCCCAGCAAGGCTATTTTTAGCAGTTCCAGAAAAAGTTGTCCGAACAGCATCGTGTGCACAGTCAATCTTCAAGGTTTTCAGAACGCAGTTCTCCCAAGACGAATACAAGATCAAATTGGTCTTACTCCATGATTTTCTGAAAACGACTGGCACCGATCTGCGTCGGGCACACCCAGAGGTCAATCTAGCCAGATTGACAAGCATAGAAACAAGTCCACAAGGTCCATAACGGTTTTACCTCGTATATCTGATCGCCTTCCAAGGCCAGTTTAGAGGATTGTAACCGTTGGAATTTTACACATGCAGCAAGTTCATGTGCATTTCTCACGGTTGGAGTGATCGTGGTCAAACTTCGCGGTTTCATCATACGACATTCTTCAATTGAGAAAGATCAAGGAAAACGTCAAAGCTGCAAAAGAACGCGGAAGGTAGTCATTCCCAACACAGAGCCGCCATCGGTTAATACTACACTACCTTCCACGTCAAAGTGGAAACATAGACAAAAAAGAAAAGGAGTAACCCTCCTAAGG